>VWZL01001684.1:686831-737584 GCA_013396915.1 Stercorarius parasiticus
TTCAGGTTCCTTAGATGGTCTCGAACCTGGTCTTCTCCTACAGTGGGCAGTACCTCACTCTCACAGTCCCTGCCTTTACCTTCTGCAACTTGGGTGGTGTGGCTAGAGCCCTTGCTGGTGAAGACTGAGGCAAAAAAGTCATTGAATACCTCAGCCTTGTCCATGTCCCAGGTGACCAGGTCTCCTGTTTCCTTTCAGAGAGGGCCCACATTTTTCCTAGTCTTCCTTTTGTCACTGACATACCTATAGAAGCTTTTCGCGTTGCCCTTGATGTCCCTGGCCAGGTTTAATTCCATGTGGGCTTTCGCTTTCCTAACTTTCCTAACCTGATCTCTGGCTGCTCGGACAATTTCTCTGCATTCCTCCCAGGGCCTAGGCCTTCCAGGCAACTTGTCTGGAAGGCTTCCTTTTTCTGTTCAAGATTATCCAGGAGCTTCTTGTTCCTCCACGCAGGCCTCCTGGCGCGTTTGCCTGACATTTACAACCTGTGCATCTACTCTAACTTAGAAACGTAGGCTAGATACTGCATATATCATCATCTAAAGGGAAAGAGAAAAACCTCCAGAGGACAATTCATCACCTTTCAGATGTTTCTCTTTCTGTGGACAATAGAGGTAGTCAAGAACAAAGCTAGGCTAGATGTCCAATCTGTCGACAGCTGGAGTAGAGAGTCATCAAACTTCTAGGTGTTTAAGTGAAACTTGTGCCCTGTTCCCACTTCAGATTGCTCAGAGTATCACAGCATATTGTATACTTTGCAGTGCACTGTCAGTCAGTGTTTTGGTCAGCCAGCTGTTCCTTCTCAGAGTACTTCATCACAGGGTAAACTAGTTAGTTCTGTTTGATTGAAGGCTATGGCAGGAGAAGGACTGTAATTCTTTCTGGGGACCTTAAAATAACGGGGCAAGGGTATTTACAAAGAAATCCAATGAATAGAAGCCAATGTGTCTATAATAAAGCCATTACTGGAAAGAAGAAGAAAGACCACAGATTTTCTGTCTGAGTTGGAAGGCTTCAAGTACAGGTCTCTTTTGCCTTCTGTTGAGTCCGTATCTTGCAAGGGGATGTTGGTTCTTTTTTTGTTACCTTCACCCTTCACACATGGGCAAAAAAATTCAAACCAAAACTAACTAGATGGAAGAAAAAATCCTTAAAATTCTTGAAAAGACTGAGCTGTCACAGAGAAATCTTGAGCTTGGTCAGTCGGTTTTCCAGCTGCTGGACTAGGGCAGCTGCAAAGGCCACTGAAGACCAAAAAAAAGGCTTAAGCCTACCATGGGATCTAGTCAACCTTACTGTGGTAAGCACAGGTCTGGCATTGACACCAATTGCATGTTACAATTCCTTGGGCAGCAGGTCATTCAGTGATTTCCCACCTAAACTCCCTATTTACAGTTGCTCTGTAACTACTCTCTTAGTTGGACCATTTAAGGGATCTGTTATTACAGAGTTGTGTTGTGGGTGCAACAGTTGCACGGGGGAGCCAGTAACTTCCAGCCCAGGAGACAGACAACATCCTTTTGAGGCAGGACAATCTTTCAGGCAGGCCGCAGTCTGTGGGAAATCACTGGTGTTCACTGGCCACAAAGGGAAAAAAGAGGGCGGCTTGCTTTTACTACAGCTGCAAGTGCAGACACATGGAACTGCTGCAAGGGTGTTTAATGGTCTAATCCACCACACCTGGGAAGTGCTAGAGCTCAGTTATGAGCCATTTTACAACCTTCAAAGACTACTGCACTCAAAGTATTCTTTAGAGTTCAGCTTGATCAACTGCTTCATACCTGGGATCTTTCGCAGACAAAACAGGAAAGAACTGTCATGGCTTAGCTCCAATGTGGATCCACACTGGAAATCTGCTGAGACACAGACATTTTAGACCACATTAGCTGGAAGCTTTCCCATGAACTAAACAAGCAGTCTTCAATTTGCATGAAAATAATTAGGGGTTTAGTGTCATAATTAATTTCTGTGTTGCACATTGCACTCATTATCTCTGCAGGTACTCTGTACAACCTCTTGACAATATAGTTGATTTTTAAGCATTACAGTAAATTCCTTTTAGGTGATATAATATGGCAATTCTTCCCTGAATCCGGGTGAATCTGGATCTATGATCATATTCTCCTACACTGGGACTGTTTTACCTAGCTTTTTATTACTCCTGAAAGTATAAATTGCAAATACCTTTTCCTCTACAGTGATAAACAGAGGATGACTCTTATGATTAAGGATGCTGATAAAAGATTGGTCTTGGAATCTGTATTTAAATTGGAGGCCACTGGTGATTTACTCTTTGGCTGAAATCTTGTAGTCATTTTGAGGGCAAGACGGGGCTTAATGTTAGCTCTATAAATGAAAACCACCGAAGGACAAGTACATATATTTGTAGAATAGGCAAGGAGCTTTTAAAAACATCCCCCTGGAACAAAAGCCTTGAGAACTGTAGTTTCAGTGATTTAGCTAATAACATGATTGATTCACCTGAGAGCTCAGAGAAGCAAGCCATAGAATCATAGAATTGCCTAGGTTGGAAGGGACCTTTCAGATCATCGAGTCCAACCATCAGCCTAACCCTGACAGAAACCATCACTATACCATATCATTAAGCACCACATCTACCCATCGTTTAAATACTTCCAGGGATGGTGACTCAACCACTTCCCTGTGCAGCCTGTTCCAATGCTTGATAACCCTTTCAGTGTAAACATCTTTCCTAATATCCAATCCAAACCTTCCCTGGTGCAACTTGAGGCCATTTCCTCTTGTCCTATCGCTTGTTACTTGGGAGAAGAGACCAGCCTCCATCTCTCTACAACCTCCTTTCAGGTAGTTGTAGAGAGTGATAAGGTCTCCCCTCAGCCGCCATTTGATGGTTTTGCTGTGTGTCAGCCAAGCTGGGATAAATCCCTCTCCAAGAAAATGGGGCTATGGTATGCGAATGCTGCTCTTCCTCAGCAGGCGCAGCTGAGGGCACTCATGACAGATCTGCTGCAGGACAGGGAGCAGGCACACAGCCAGGTGCTGAGGATCTGCTGACATTCTGTTTTTCTTGTGTCTGGGCCCCAAGTCGCTCTCAAATCACAAGGCCTTTCTCAGAACACCCATTTTCCAGGCTGGACCTCACCTATTTTGAGACAACAGTAACTGCATCTGTGTTACTGATTTGCTTGAGTGTTATCATGGTCTCGTATTCACTGAAAAGGAAAACCTAAGAAAAAGCTATAGCTGAAAAACTTGTTCATTTCTAAAGAAAAATGCGGAGGTATTTGAAGGGGAACTCCTGATACAAAGCCCACTGAAATCAGTGGGACTCTTCATGGACTTCTGAGATTGTTGGGTCTCATGATCTCAACTCTCACTATACCTTTGAGTTAGCAGGCAGGTTCAGACCAGCTATCCATTTACTGGGAGGGCTGTCTTCCCTTAAGGTTAGTTAGTTAACTTCTGTCTCAGAGAAAATATAAACCTGTCTAAGGTCACTTAGGTGATATAGGAAGATTCCATCTTGCGTTATACTTTGGCTCCTTTCTGTACTGCATTTCCTTGCAAATAATAGAGAGCAAACATGGTGTCTTTCTTTCTCTGCATACAGTGTGGTGTCTTCCTGGCAAATGATAACACATTAAGCAGCCTTATAAGCTCATTTTTGCTAGCTAAAGTTTGTTGCAGTTTGGATCATTAAGCAATTCTCCGCGTAGCTAAGTCTTAAAAGAAAACACATTAAAAGGCCATCAAAATTGCTGATATCACATTTGTTGTCTGAATGTAATGGCAATCACCAGAGACAGAGGTATAGGATTTCAGCAAATCAACCTCACAACTAACAATGAAAGCCACATATTTACTGAGGACCTAGTTTTAAAACTTGATTTATAGAAGTAAATTTCTCTATGAGTTTCAAGCTTGCAATGCTGGATAAATGTAGAACATAAAGCCCAGTGGGGTGAGGACAAGTTTTCCCCATCCAGGATCCAGTTTTTATGGAAGAGTATAAGAGCAAGGCAAATGCACCATGAGATTTCCATAACTTTGAGAAGGCTGCTTTCCCAAATTTCAGTTGTTTTAAGTTTGCATATTTGTGGAGTGGGAGGGGATGACCACAGCTCCCAGACTTTTAGCACCCACTAAAACAAGGAGAGCCATAATTCTGCATTGTGTGAAGTATATACTTTCCTTCGTTTTAAACCTGCTTTCTGTTAAGAAACTATAAACACCCCTTAGACAGTGTTTTGCCAGAGCCAAGCCTTTCTTATGCCACACAAGATTTAACAGACCTCTGTCATACAGCATCTCCTTCCTCTCATTTGTCTCTTTTTCAGACTAGGCACCAAACCAATATACTCCATTTTCACGTGTAAACTACTGTGCAGCTCCATAAAAGCACTGAAATCCTGTGAAATTACCCAGGTGAGGGCAAGTTCAACCATAAATAATACTGAATGTGGTACATATCCAGAGAACCTTATAAGTGTTATAGACATAAATAAATTGTCTTTGCTCCCATGTGAACAATTAGATATGTCTTCTGAGTAAGGTGAATATGAATATGATCTAGAACAACTTCTGCATATTTTGCTGTGACTCTTTTCTGGTTTTGTGACTGTCTCATAGCTACTGTAGCCGCCTGGCTGGAGTGACTAAGCCATGGGCAGCAATGCCATGTCCTGTGAAGTAGGGGTGGGGGCAAAGTGATTTTACCCATGGTGAGAACTACGCTCACAGCTCCACAGCATGTGCAAGACACACAATCTTGTGGCTGCCACCATAGACATTAGTGACTTGTCTGATTCTCCAGTGTCCATAGCCTATTGGATCTATTCTTGAGTTGAGGTTTTTTCCAGCTCCTCTTCCCACAGATCCTGAATGAGCCATCCATCTTTTGTCAGGAGCTCCACAGACTTTTCTTTCAATGGACTACTCTTCTCTTCTAACATTTCCCCTCTTGTTGGCTGTCATTTTACAGACTAGTCTGCCTTAGAGTTTCTCACTGTCCTGAAGTACCTATTCTCAGGAGACCTCCCTGTTGTGGCTTGGGCCAAACCAGCCACTGAAACAAATGACAGATGCTCTCTTTTACTTCTCTCCTCTTCAGAGGATGGAGAGCATCTCCCTTCAGGGAGAGAACAATGAGAAAGAAAAGAGACTTATAAGTTTAAAAAGAAACTGAACTACTTTAACAAAAATATTAATAAAATAATAAAAAAGATGAAATACATACAATACATACAAAACCATATTGAGCTCCCAGGATGATGATCACATCACCAGCAGGTACTGGGAAAGTCCCAGACTGGACTCACTGAGTGGATGCGAATTGGATTCAGGAATACACAGATTGAGATCAAAGGCAGACAAGCAGAGAGTCCTCCTCAGATGCCAGTCATTGAAGAAAGAGGACTGATCCTTTGACCCCTCAGCTTTTATGCTGGGTGTGATGCAGCTGGGATGGAATACCTCGTTGGTTAGTTTTGGGTCACCTGTCCTGTCTGCTCCTCCCCACAGGTGTGACCCCTCTATGCTCTTGTGTCTGAAAAATATGCCGTTAATTTCAGAGAGTTAAAAGAGGCTTAGCTGAAAAGTAAAATTACTGAACAGAAAATTGGTTCTGTTTTACCTTAAACCAGCACATCTCCCTTACAGCAGATCCAGCAGAATGAAGCAGATACCCCTCTGTCTCTGACCCAACACCTTGGAATGATAAGTGGATTCAAATCTGATTCTTTTCAGTATAAAATAAAAATATAAAACTAAAGCGTGAAAGGACTGGATTGGAAATTCTAGTGAGAGGTTTTAGCTTGTAGCTGTGTGTTTTACTCTTAAATTCCAGTTGCTGAAATGCAGGAGAGTGTGAGGCCCACTAAGCACCCTGCTGAACCAGAGACGGTGGGATAGATAGATTAGTAGCAATAAGACAAACTCTCATCACAGGGAACTGTGAGGTGCTGCAGAGCTTCTAATAGCGGCAAGAGAACTTTAAATCTTGTTGAGCCTGTGCATCTTTCAGTCAGCGAACATTTAAGCTGTGTGATATTTGACATTGCTTTCTGTAAACAGGTAAAGGATCAGCCAGATGCTTTTGAGCCTGGATCCCAAAATTCTGGGGGGTTTAGACCAGATATTTAGCCCTATAAGCCATTGCCTACTGCTACAGGGACTGCAGAGATTTACTTTTTTACACTTTCAGCAAGTACACAAACAAGAAACTTTCTACTTTTTACATCCGCCATGAAAAAGAAAATGAGGGCCAGGAAAATGACCATGCCTGGGTATTAAAGCAACCCACAATGAACTTTAAAATGCACTTTTACTGTTTTGAACGTCTCAGGGCAGCTCTCTTCTCAAAATCCCATCTCTGTGTATGGATAATTCTCTCTGGTGTTCATTCCTACTTTACATATTTTTATAGGAGACGGTCCCTGGATGTACAGATCTCAACTATGACTCAAAGTAAATACTGTATAAAACCCTGTAGATTAAACAGCACTGATTTAATTTGAAAGCATCTTGGGTCTTGCTGAGCAGCTGAATAACTGAAAATCTGGCCAAAAGTGTGCAGATGGAGCTGACTGTCTCAAGACTGCACCCTAGATTACAGCCATTATGTGGACCATAAAGAATGACAGCCAGTAAACACATTGCGTACATCATTCAACTGGGAAGAGGTTTGGTTCAATGTTTTATGAAGAAGAAGAAAAAGGTTGCATCTAATACCCAGCAGAGAAGAAAAGTTTTCCCCAAAGAGATTTTAGCAGAAAAGGTCCCCATTCAAACCTTTCCTGTAGAAAGTAGTTGTTTGGGTTTTCTTTCCTCGGGAAAAAAAAGAGTAAGCAAAACTTTTCCTATTTTCTTTAATTGCAGAACAATTCTCTAACAGGTCAAAAGCTGAAAAATAGTCAGAAACTGATGGACAAGATGCTTTCTTTTTGAAGGTAACATCATCATTTTTAAGTAACACCAAAGGAAGGAGTGTTACTTTAAAAGTGAAAAGTAGCACTTAACTGTGAAGATGCTACTCTCAGCTATTCTGTGTTACAGCTTTTATAATGATTTTTAAGTGGAAAAAAGAGTGAAAAAATGGTCTTTTGAAAATAAGAGTATTAAAATAGCAGGGTTTTGAGCAAGAAAAAAAACTTTTCCTATGATGACTCATTTCAGCAGGTGATTACTACACCTCTGGCAAGAGCACGATGCTATTAAAACAGTATTTCGGACTTGTCAGAAGGGGATCTAGTTCACTTTGCAGTATTAGTATCATCACTGCTGATCATTTTCCTTCTGAAAAAAATGCACAAAAAGTAGAACTAAACTCTCCGTTCTTTCATGGCTCAGCATTATAGAGGCATAAAGGCAAAATTGGCCAACGATCCAATCCAAAGCCCATTAAAAATCAATGAAAAGCTTTGCAATGGGCTTCTAGTGTAGGTTACCTCCCCACTGACTATAAATGAAATTAATCTGTCAGGCAGCAATAATACAGTGATATAATTAACTTTCTTAGAATACAATCACTTTAACTTTCATTAAAAGTGATGAGTTTCTTTCAATTACCTTGCCAAGATGCATTTTGTTGTTGTTTGTTTGTTTGCTGTGGAAAAAATAAATAAATCCTTTTTTGGTTAATTTCCCCCTGGACCAGTGATTGTTGCTGTAATGGAGTCTGACTTCCAGGGTCATGCTTGCAAATGCAGTGACAAATATGGACATCTGTAAAATGGAGAAATAACAGCTATTTTCTTAGCGGAGCCAGGAGCATGCACATTTCACCCAAAAGTTAATGAGAACTCGATGCAATATTGATTCTGCCTCAACAGCCATACGGATGGTAAGCTAGTCTTACAATAAGAGATTGTACAAGTTTTCCAGACAGAGATGGGCAGGTGAGGGGAAAATGTGGACCTGGAGTCTGGAGAAACCATGACTTTGGGCCTCTTTGGTCTGAAAAACTCACTGACAGACGGGCTGTTGTCTCGTACCTCAGGATTTCACTGGGCTTTGGAAACTCAATATTTCTCATTGACTTCTCAGCGCCATGGTCGAATTGTGCCTTCTCTTGGGGCAGGAACTAGCAATGAGAAGAGACTGTCTCCTCTGCTGTAGCCTTCCTTTCTCATCAGGCTCCCAGACCATTTTTGACTGTCTACTTGTGACATCTTTCCAGTCTGAATCTCACATCTGACCAGGGCGAGAGGGAGGTGGAGAGGTTTCCATCTCTCCTAAGTATGCGATGCTTCTCGCCCGCACATCTTAATGTCAGTTACAGAGCAGAGCTGCACCAAGCCACAGCAGTGGAAAAAAAGAGCATTAAATAAAGATGAGACTGTACCAAGTGGAGCTATGAAGAACTTGGCAGGTTTGATTCCCGCAGGTTCACATGAGCATCTTCAGCTGCGATCCACTGAACAGCCGCCAAAGACAGTAGTTGCAGGGGCTATTTCAGCCTTGGCTACAGGGGAGGAGAGGCCAACTGGAGTGTGAATTTTCCCTGCATTCACTCCCTGACACATTTGTATGCACATTAAGGTTCACAATCCTCTCTCCTTTCTTTTACTTTTCAGTCTCTTTCCTGAAAACTGGAAAAGAAAGTCCAGTTTTCAACTGGAGACAGTAGTCAGAAGGAGAATGTACTCAGCTTTCAGAGAGCCCCGAGATGGGCTGGTTTTGACCCAGCAAACTAACCACAGATATTTCTTCATTCTTTCAAAGGTTAAGGCAGGAGATGTTTGAAAGTATGAAGGTCACAGTGCAGAGTCACAGAAAAGTCACAGTACAGTGTCAGACTGTATTGTGATACTAACAGTTGGAAAAAGGTTCAGATGCACCTTTAAGCGTAAACATAGGGCTAAATAAATAATGGTTTTGTAATGGACAGACTGAAGAGTCAGGGGAGGAATTTTGACCTGGAAGAATTTAGAGAAATGGAGCAAAGNAATCTGTTTTCACATTATTTAACAGTTATTTTAATATTAAAATCTAGTTTAATTTTTAATGGGGTAAAAATGCTATTTAGAAGGCAAAGAAACAAAACCGAAAAGTTCCAGTTTGAGAAAGCTGACATAAGATGTGATCATGTCCCTGCTGGTTATTCCTTCCTGCCCCTTCTTCACCCACAAAATATGCCACACAACACATTCACCCAAACACTTTCATTTGCTCTGGAAATCTCTTTTTAGGTGAAATTTCTATTCATCTGAGAGGGCTTGCTGAGGTCCCCCAAACCTGGTAGTGGGCATATGGCTTCTGCGTTATTCTTCTACACGGCAAGCTTTGTGTACCGTGGGCAAGTCCTCCAGTGAGTAGCCAGTGCCTCACCTTTCTTTTGGAGGGACAAACTGGTCTCCGTTGCTTGGGCAGGTAGTGCCTTGGCTGGTACCCGCAGACAGCTGAGCTGCCTGGCACAGCACTTTCAAAAGAAAAGGACCAGGCATTGAGCATTGGTCCATTTTTGTAGGTGTGAAGGAGCAGAGAGGGGACCTGTGTCAGGAGGAAAGCTGAGAGAGTATCTTTCTCTAAAAAAGTCAGGAAGTCTTTGCAGATTTCACTTTTCAGCCTCAGTCTCATGTTTGCAGGAACCTTCACTTACCTGTCTAATTTAAATAGCTCCTTACTCTGTTTCTTGTCCTTTCTGGTCCTTGCTTTGTGCTTGCTTTGAGTCCAGCTCAGAAGGCAGCACCTGTTCAGGTGTCCTGTTTTGCAGTGACACCTGTTACAACTGGGAAAATAAAACCCGCTGGCAGAGGTAAGCAGAAGCCAGGATGAGTGGGCAATAACAATTTGCTGCCCTGGTAGATACTTGTAAGCAGGGTAAATGATACAGTTCACCCTTTAAACTCTGATTTAGGTCTCTTCTGCTTAGGATTCCCTTAAGATTTCTTTCTTCATTCTGTGCGATCTTTATGTATGTGATCGTTGGCAAGGAAATGCCTTGTTAAATCTGGTTTAGTATTCAGCAAATATCCAAAGGGCTGAATGATACCCTAATTAAAACCTATTTGCCTCAAACTTCCTCTATATGCGTCAGCTTTCCTCTGTGACTGCGCTGTATCCCTTGGCATTATCTCAGATGTTATCCCACCCCGTTCCTCCTGCCGCAGGTGGATTCGTTACCAGCTCAGTAGGTCAGCATTTTGCAGGGAGCAGCAGGACTTTGGACTCTGAGCTCCCTTGACCCACAGGATGGGTAAACAAAGGACTTCTCACCGCTGAGCTCAGAGTCACAAGTGCAAACAGCACCAGGCTTGCAGCCTGGGGCAAGGGAACCAGAGGACGAGGGGTAAAACACACTGTTGTCATTCTGCTCCAGGGCAAAGCCAGTCTCTGTGGCAGAGCTGTGAGCAGAAAGTGCTCTGGGGTGTGAAGCCACTTGCTGTGGGCCACTTCATGTGAAACACACCTGTGGGATGGGGCAGTTTTTGCTCCTGCACATGGGTTTGGTGATTAGAGGTACATGTCCTCCAAGAGGACACGGCCAGTCCTACATGGGGTTTGGTGGGTTCTCAGTGTGGCTTGAAAGCATGCGGGATCACTGTCCTTTTTCAAAGCCATTTGCATCTGCTGTGATTTAATTTGCATTTTTACTGTAATACCATTAAAAAAGCCCAAACAACCCTCTTTCCCAATATTTAACAGGGTCAAGAGAAAGAGAAAGCTGAGGCCGTGGCCTGCCATGAAGACAGAGGTATTGTCCTCCCAGCTCTCTGGTGTGTCCTGTCATCCTTTCTTTTCTCATGCTTTCATGTTGAAATGGAAGGGGCAGAGATCACCTTTCCACCAAGTGCCTGGCATGGGGTGGTACAGATGAGTACAGTTTCTCAGCACGGCAACCACCCGCTCTGTGGCAATATGTAATTAAGGACACTAGCAATGGCAGGAGCTGTCTCTCGCTCCCAGCCCAGGATTAATGTCAGAGAGGATTGTGTCGTCACCGCTTTCAAGTCATCAGCTCCTGTCACCTCACACAGGCACCTGAAGACTGCACAGCCCTCCTTATGCTTTGAGGCCTTCAGGATCTGAAAAAGAGGCTTAGAAATTACGTCCTTTATTTGAAAACTTTCTTTTTCACCAATTAATTAAACATTATATTAAAAAAATAGGCTGTCAGAGAAATAATCCGACTCACATGAAGTCTTTAGGCCAAGTGCTAAAATTAAATCATGACGTAAACAACACTAAAATGGAGGGTATATTGGTTTCATTGTATAACAGATTCATCTAAATGTATTAATTCACCATTCGGGCGTAGTACGTCCTGGGAGACCTCTTCCCCCCAGCTAAGTTACAGACTGAAATTTAACTAAAATGCTTGAGAAGAAACTGCTGGGGAGGCAATTTCCTACCAACGTCTCCAAGTTGGCACCCCAGAACACATTAGCTTTCTACTCTTGTGGTTTGCACACACAAATTACTCCATTTTCTAAGACTGACAGATTAGTAGAAAAAGCATGCAGCTTTTGCTGAAAAACAGTAAATAAGGTTTGGGGCTAGTTTCCTTCTGGGAAAATCCACACAAAGCATTATTTAATATTTTGTAGATTAAACGACACGTACATAATGGGGAGTGGGGCAGGTTTAGCTCCAGGTGCTCTGCGTCCACGCTTGGCAGACAGCCTGATCTCTTAAGAGCCCTCCCTTTGCCAGAGCTGCTGTGGGGCGGAAATTTAATTTCTTCCGGTCAGCTTTATTTTCTATGCAATTATTTTCTACTTTAGTCTCAGAGCGTTCTTTGCTTAAATTACAACAACAGATATGCTTAAATCTCTTCCATGATTCCCTTTTTAGTCCTGTCCTGCTGTGATTTACTGGATGATGTTAAACGCAAATCTCTGGCTGGGAAACCCAAGGCTGAGTGTTTGAGCAGAGGACGATGGTGGCTGAGATTTGATCGGAAGGGAGCCTGTCTTGCTTCAATACAGCTCATACTTTAAGAGTGCTTGCCACCTCCTGGCTTGAGAAAGGATTACAATTGTTTAACTCGGGCATATTGAAGAAATCAACTGTAAAAATGCTGGTCCTGGTCCTAATCCCCTTGAAATGGATGAGAGATTTTCAAGATGTTGTAGTGCCTATTGGAGAGTTTTGAAGTGAAAGGATGGATCTTTTAGTCAGAAGGACACAGTGACATCTGGCAAGAAACAAACAAAAAGTGATCTTTTAAATGAAATTGTTGGAGAGTGCCCTTTAAACATTATGTAAAGCATTCAGGAAAAATATTGAGAGCAGGAATAATGAAAAATTAATCTCATAAGTGAAACAGGTACAAATCCTTCAAAAGGAAAAGGACTTTGAAGTTGGGAACTTTTTTCCTCCAAAGCTGTTTGCAGATTTTGACCAGTCTGAGACACTTCCATTCAATCTTGTCAGCTGTCAGCAGTCTGCCTGAATTCAGCGATGCCATTTAAGAGTATCATAATGTGCCATTTGTATGAGAGAAAGATGTACATTATCTCTAAAAAAGCCACTTCACAATTATGGGTACTGAAATAATATGAATAGCATCACTACCAAAAATCAAAGCATACCCCAGCCAGTCATCTGCAATTTAGCCGGATGAAAGAGCTCCACAAAACAGATCTATTTCATGAAGGTCGGTACATGCTTATTCTAATGGATGTCGCATTTCCCTGTCTTCATGTATTTCATACTTAACTTCATATGTCACAGTACTGTCCAAAAAAATAATTTATATTTAATTCTACAGAGATCCTAAGTGAAGGCACCAGAGTATCTGAAAGCATTCCAGCAGTGCGTGAAGCAATGTGACTAACATATGCCATTTGTTTGTTCAATTTGTTCCTTCCCAGCAAGGGACGAACGGCCAGTGAAGCAGTTCTTTTTGTGTGTGCGTTTTTATGACACACACACATAGAATTATGTTTATATTGGAAAAGGCAGGTCAAAACCAATGTTCTTCAGACAGCAAGAACGGCAGTGAAGTTTCAACGCTCCACAGTTCTTGGCAGTTCACATAAGGATTTTGGCCAAAAATTGGGTGGTTGTTTACTTGGATCTAACTTGGCCTTGCACATCTTCACACTGCAACATAGTCCTTGTTTGTCTTTGTTAATTAGAGCACACTTTGCTGTATGCCACCACCGAGCACTGCTTGAATGATGACTGTACCACAGTGAGGTGAGCAGCAGCTATTTGTTGTGTGTGATCCACTAAGAAGGTGTGGGAAGAGAAGCAGAAAATTGGAGGAAAGCCGGCAGGTGTGGAACTATTCAGTGACATGCTGCAGAATTCCTTGCTGAGGATGCCGTGTCCATGTTGATGCTAGAATCTACAGACAATACAAGAAAGGACTGGGAAAGTAAAGAAGGGAAAATAAAGAAAATTAAGTCACGGCTTTTGGGCTGCCCCAGCATTGCTTTTATGCAGAAGAGAAGAGTTGGGGGTAAAAGCTCTGCCAATTCTTTCTGTCCATCACAATAGGGCAAAACAGGATCAGAGACAGTGAGAACAAAGGAAGGAAAAGGAGCAAGAGGTCTCTGAGGCACAAAGAACTATTTCTGCACCTTTTGCATTTTTCAGCCTAAATTCACTTACTCCCAGGCCTTCACCTGGGGCAATGCTCAGAGCTACAATAACATCTTGAAGACGAGCAGCCCAGAGGCCAGAGCACAATTAGCTGAAGAAGGAACTGGCTGCTCACCCAGGCGACTGAATGATGGCCTTTCTCAGTTTTGCCCTAACCCCTCACAAATCACTGCCAGAACCATTGTGGAGCTGTGAGGTTTTGGCAGGGCTTCCTTCCCTGTCCAGGAGGTGCATCAGGTTCATGAAAAGTGAGAGAACCCCATCCAGGCAAATTTCTCCCTCTCCCCCTACCTGGATGAAAAGTCACAGCTGTTCATTCCCAGACTCTCTTGACAGAGCTCTAAAATACATGAGGCCCAGAAGGAGTGTAGGTTTGACGCTAGAAATTTCCTCCTGCACAGCCTGCTGCTGCGTATCGCAGTGCTGATGATAGCCAGGAGAGCTCTGTAGCAGTAGGTGTGAAACGGTTCTGTCCCTCTCCGTTCAATGCATAAATCAGCCTGTTGTGTCTTTGCACTGGTTGAGCCAATTGTCCTGCCTTCTGTTCAGCCAGATGAGAATTACTGATGGGAAACTGTGGCAAACATGTTAATTTAAGAAGCTTATTTGTCGTGTCTCAAGCTCCATTCATTTGCCAAATGAAAACAGGGTACATTTTTCACTGAATATTTGAGTTGACTGTCAATAACAAATCTGGCTCACCATGTTATAGACAGCAGAGATATGTTTGAGCCTTCACTGACTGTGCGGTTTGTTAATTCAGGAATTAATTTTGCTACTCAAAGGAGATCAGATACCCTGCCTACACCAATGAAAGCTCTCTGCAGATCTGCAAGGTCTTTAATATCTTCTATCACACCAGAGTCTATCCACCAAAGACTAAGAAACAAAGTCATTTGTCTGAAGTAATGTTTGTACCATCCAGAATAAAAAAAAATTAAAAATATTTGGAGCCTGAATAACCTCTAATAATGATTAAGGTTTCTGTACATTTTACAGCATTTTTTTTTTTATTCTTAGGATTAGTTTGCTGACTTCTCAGATTTATTCATGTGAATAATTTTTGCTTGGTAGATCACTTTATAACTATTTGTAGAGTACTGTGGAAACAAAATTTCATTGCTCTGACTGGTCACAAGTGATACAGCGTGTATCTGTTCGTTATTTGGTTGAACCTAATCCAGATTTCCTAGTGCATGCATTTGAGGACAATATATTTAAAATTCCCTCTTGGCAAATGTTTTTCTTTAATACTTTCTTAAATAAACTAGTTTCCATGGATGTTCCTGCCAATACACTTATTCATTCAGATCTTTGGGCTTTATCCAAACTGACCACTTATTTGTCAGTCAAAGTAGACAGACGTAGGTGGTCAGCGTTTTCTGGGGTCAGGCCATAAAAAAGAAATTTTAGCTTTTAGCTCTTTCCATGCAGTTGAGGGTGCTTTTCATTTTGAGGATGGCTGATTCCACAGCTTGGAAATGACATTTTCAGAAGACAAATCCTAAAACTCCTGTAGAATCTGTTGCATTTCTCAGCACATATGAGGCAACATGAGAGGAGGAACCACAGCATGGTGAAATACCATTCCCATTAAAGGAAGGAATTTAGCTGAATTTTTCTTGCCATGCCATTTACAGCTGAAATGAAAAAGCCCCAAGGTATGTACGCCATTGGACGGTGCCAAATACATGCAACCTTTGCTTGAGATACCTGCTATCTGAATACTTCTGCCTGCTGTAACATACCACAGAGGTAAAAGGATGATTAAGTGTGAGTGAGTGTACCCATAAGCCAAAGGCTTCCAGATGAAATAATGCTCTCTCTCATAACAGAAGCAATTACGATGTAGCTGTCTGTATTACGTTTAACATCGCTACTAAAAGGCTGCGCTGCTCTCAAGGACGTGAGTGATAGGAGCTCAATTTTTCTGGGTAAAGAGTAGTTTCTGCTGAACACATCCTAAAGCCTTTGGAACTTCACGGGAAGCCAGAGAACATCCACACAGTCCCCCAGTATAGGTGTTCTGAATGTGAATACATTGCATACACACAAACTAGGTATGCATGCCTGCCTTTATGCATACATAAGCACATATGGAGAGAAAGATAGAGGAAAAAACACTCCTAGAATTATTTGTCTTTATCTCTAACATAAATCACTGTTTCCCCGGGCTGGTTGAAAAATTCTGTTCATAGTTCCTCTACTTTGGACATAGGATGAATTTTCATGAAAAAGATTTTTATTTTTTTTTCTCTATAAAGCAAGCCCAGAACTGATAAACAGGTTGGTTTGGTGGTTTGTTGTTGTTTTTTTGTTTGGTTTTTTTTTTTTTATTAAATTTCAGTTTTCAGGAAGGAGTAAAAGTTACTCACTTTTCCCTCAGTTGAATCCAAACTATTTTTTGGGTTTTCTAAATTTTGAAATTTTTTTGATGACAGCTAAAAAAAATGAACATTTTTCAGCTGCCACTATTAATTGCCTTAGTGTGTGCAAGTGCTTTGCAATTTACAGGAAGATCAAATTCTTCATGAGGTGACATCTAGACACCAATGTTATGCCTCCTGCACTGCCTCCACCGTGATGTGCTCCGAGCTTCATCGCGCCCTGCTCCTCCTGTCCTGAGCGGGTCAGATTGTGAAACATGAGTGAATCCATGCTGGGAACTGATGCTCAGAAGAATGCTATGAGATCCTAATTTTTACAGACATAAGGCTGTACTAGCCAAGTCTTCCCACTCAGAGGTATGCCAGAGGTCTTAGCATTGCCCAATAAATTAGTATCAGGCTCCAAATTTGCTTCGGAGTCCTCAAGAAGCAGAGAGGTCACCACGCCTTGAGACAGTTAATTAGGTGATTAATTACCTCCACAACTGAAGCAAACATTGTAATTTATTTCTCACTAGACTATGTCTGGTTTGATATACTTTTCCAGATTAAGGAGACTTCCACTGCACACTGTTTTCTACACTCTAAATGTAGAAAATACTGCTCTGAGATAGTCCCTCTAGGCAGGACTTCCTAGTTGCTTCTGAGACTTGAAGTTATGTCTCTCTAAAATGTTTTCCAATGTGAACTGGATCTACAGGTCAAGATAGGTTTAATTTGGGGATCTTTTGCACAGCATAGATCTGCTTTCTGTGTAAAATGTATTGCAGGGTTAAACTCAGCATACTGTAAAAAGTGAGCTTACAAATCGTAAAGTCATTCCCTGTTTTCACCTCTTCCTTCTTCTGCTTAAGTAAGCCAAGAACCATAGAAAAGGAGAACTTGATTTCAGGAAGTAGTTTGTGCTTCCCTCAACGTTACCTTCAGCTGTAACCTATGTAATTCAAAGGGCATTTGTGAAACCCATTCTTAAAGAGACTTCCCATGATCACATCACTTTCTTGAGCAGTTACACTAAACCCTTTTTCAGGATCCCTGTTTTCCATGAGATCATAACATGCCGTTTTGCAGCAGGGTATCTTGAAGTTATTTGAATAGGCCAGATGATAACCAAATGAGGCTAGATCCCTCTATGTCATTGCCTTGTCCTTATCTTTACTTAGCAGGCTACCAGGCTTTGTCCACACCTAAAAATGACTTTGTACTTCCCTGGTATTCCTTGATGAAACATGTAGAACAGCGTAACCCTGAGGCAGAATCAGTCCCAGATAATCTGCCCAAGAATGACAACTTTTTGCTAATGATTTCCTATTATTAGATCTCTTTCAGGATTTGTCATTCACTTCTTTGCCCATATATTATATTCTTCATTGGTTCTGATGTTTAGTGAAACTTTGAGGAAATTCTATTTCATACATTTAAAAAAGAAAAAAGTAACATCATAGATTAACAGAAAGTTCAGCTGGGGAAATAAAGGGATGATCTATTCTTTCCCATACACCTAGACAGGATCAGCTGTACCAATACCTCATTCTAAGAATATTACAGAGATACCTTTATCATCCAGTCTTGCATTCTTGTCAAAGCACAAATTAGTTTTTATGTGACAAGATGTCTTTTCCACAGAGCAATGTTGATTGGCATTATAGATATTTTTCTTAATTACTTACCCATTACAGTTTCAAAAAAGTCTTTTAATTTCAAGTGTTGACATTTGAACATCCCTTCAAATGTAGAAATTAAGAATCTTCATTCTACACTGCAAGAAATTTAATTTATTTCCAAATAGATATTATCAGGCTTTTCATCTCTACCCAAAATTACAGCTTGATTTAAGATCATTAAAGCCAGCAGGAGCATTTGCCATTATTTAATAAGCCAGGTCGTTTCTACTCTTTAAAAGGTTAAAATATTTGTCAGCTTCTTAGTCCAAAGAGAAGTTTCAAATGGGTAGATTTCATTCTACTGAGACAAAATAAGACCTGGGAAAGCAGGGAACAGTTGACTGTTTCATATTCACATGCCAACATGTTGTTGGAGAATTAGACTCCCTCTTATAGTAACAGCCTACAAACACCCTTGGCTGCTGGAAAGTGAGACATGAGCAGAAAGCAAAGTTTGTTGGTAAAAAGACCAAAGCCTCAGACAGATAAAGAGCATGTAAGAGACAACTGTATGCCCAAGATCTTGGTTTTATTATACAAGTTTCGTTTCCTAGTGAGATGTGTCCTAAAGACACTGGATTGCCTCTGAACTTTCCTTGTATTAGCTCAGAACAAACTTTCTGAAAACACATTTATGTGAGAGGCTGAATATTCTTTTTTTTTAATCCTCACTATTTATTACACACATTGTTTTGTAAACTAGAAGACCCTTACTAATATTTTTGTCCATTTGTTTGCTCTCAAAATTCAGCTGCTCGATCAGATCTGATTTTCCTGGGCAGTCTAAAAGCAAATTATTCTCCAAGCCCCTAAAGTGACAAACATCTGAAGTATTATTATTTTCATCTTTCATATGGGAATTTGAAGATTAATGTGTTACATGTCATAGAAGAACAACAAGTAAAATAAGCTTCTTCTGAGGGAAAAGCATAAATTTTTGAGAAGGCAATTTCTCGGTAGCACTTTTTGTATTCTTTCTGATTTTTGTTTTATGTTTTTCCTTGCTATTTGAAAATGAAACTGTCTAACCTTGGTTTGATAAGATTAGTTAATAGAAGTTAACAATTGCCACAAATGCTACAAATTTATTACTTAAAACTTTAAGCTATGAACCAATTGATGTAATCTTTCTAACTGAGCTTTTTCAGCTGGCTGGAAGGCATATGGGCTTGGTAATTGCATGTAGTCTTTGCTACCTGGGATATTGGTATCTGCATAGCTGGGGTTCTCATGGAAAAGTATCTTCCACTTCGACACGCGCTCGGTGTCACAGGATGAGGAGATTGAAGCTTTCCCAAGGGAGGTGGGTATGCAGTTCCTGCTGTGTGTGGGAACTCACAAGAATTAATGGGTAAGTGACTTGCAGTTGCACACGCACATATTCACGGTAAATGTGCTTGCTCAGCTCCTAGTAGAAAAGAAAAAAATACCATCTGGTAGCCTTGGCAAGTCATGCTGAAGTAAATAACACTGTCTAAATGTTTAATAGTCGATAATACAATACATTCCCAGGACCTTCAGAGCAATTCTAGTATTGAGCATGCTTCAACACCGCCAGCTCAAGGCTTCTTAGGCTCCAGAGCTGAAACTTGCTACCCTGAAGATGATGATCCAAATCCTGTCCAGGACGAGGCCACCACGTAGAGGGAGGGGAACAGATGGGAGGAAGTTGGGTCTGGTTGCAAGGAGTAGAGCTGGATTTGTTGTTCCTACTGTCAGATGCAGTAAAAGCAGCAGTTGCTGTCAACCTGTGCACCCAAATCCCTCCTTCAGCTGCAGATAGCCCCGCTGTTCCTCACACTGTAAACCACAAAGTAGAGGATGGGACCATGGTTACAACACTGTCCTGATAAACTGCTGACCTGGATATATACATATTTTGGTTGTGCTTATGGACAGACCTCAGTCCCTGAGTTTTGTTGCATAGGCTAAGGGATGAGCATAAAAAGGAAGATATATTTGCAAAACAGAGATAGGAGTCATGGATAGATCTCTCAGCAAGACAAAAATTATTCCTGTTATAGGGGCACATTTCAATCCAAACTAATTAAAATGGTTTAAAACTTATTTAGACACATGCAAAATTAAAATTCCAGATTGCTATTGAATGGTTCATCCTGTTCCTTGTGCTTCACTCCGAATTTTGTTTTGATGAAACTCCAAAAACTCAAAAAAGATGAAATTTTCTATGTTTTTTTTCTAATTTTGAGTTGAACTAAAGAAACTGTTTTTCCTAAAGCATAAGACCACATAAGCCGCTCTGTTCTTATCTTAAAAAGCTTATGTCTCTCATTCAAAACTTGCTCATTTACTGCTACAAATGTTATAATGAATATAATTCTATATTGCATATCATTCAAACAAGAGAAAAAGTACATGAATTACAGAAAGTAAAATGGATGAAAATCCTGTAGCAGATGCATGTGGCATAATTTTGTTGAAGAAGTATCACAGAATCATATGAAAATACCAGACAGAAAAAGGCTTTCATCCCAAAGTTCCTAAAATAACAAAACTGACTTGGAATCAAAGAAGAAGAAAGCTGCTCTGGGTGAATTATAGGGTTCCCCCTGGCTGTATTGATCTTCACTGAAGAATCTTCTCTCTCATCTTTTTAGCTGCAAGATCAGGGTTATCTAAGGATCTGCATCTTTGGTGGCATGAGTAGCTTTCTGAAGGGAGCGTTGCAAGTAACACACAGAAAGACTGGACAAAGACTGCTTCTCTTATGCCTGAGAAGGCCCGTCTGACTCTTTGAACAACAGTCAAGTCAATATATAGCATAGATAAATTACTTTGTTAAATCTTCAGTGAATATCCTTGCAGTAATTCAAATAGTTCTCACTAATGAAGAAAATGAGGATAGATAGGCAGACCTCAATGGATGAAAGCTATCACTGAGGAGTAAGAAAAACAAGTCTTACAATAACTAAATATTTCATCCATCCTGAATGAAGTGCTTTGAAATAACGCCTCACTCAGAAGCAGATGTTAGAGAGAATCTGAAGTGCTGGTAAATGTCAACAGAGAAGCGTCATTCGCTTATTTTTCTTGGGCTCGCTTTTGTATGACTTACCCCCTACATTTCCTAATTTTCATTACTTATTTGCTATTACTGATTTTGCGCTGCCTCATGAACGTACAACTTTCTTTCTGACCTTGTGGTTGACTTTGAAAAATAACTTTATGTATGATTTCTTTAAAATTCCACCCCTACTGAGTTACTAAATTAGTTAAATACTAACATTTCAGAAAGATTACAGTGCTCCTTCCCAGAATGAAGTTTCGCTACTCCCACCTCATTCCAGCCCTCCCTGACTCCAAGTCAAATCCAGGAAGTATGCCTTGCTTTCCTTTGGGTATCTCTGACCATCTTTCTGTCTTATAGCCCCCGTCTCAGAAATACCTTGCTTGGCCAAATGTAGTCGTGCTTGTGCAGTGCAATTTGTGATAGTCCTAACAGTGACTGGTGAGACCACAGCAGAACTGGACAGGCCATTTGGAAACCAGCCAGGTGGCAACCTCATTGCTATTCCTGCTGCTGAAAGCAACACGGAGTAGCCATGGATGACTGATGTGATCGAATTCAGACAATATTTTCTTCTTCTTCTTCCTGTTTGTTGGTAATAGAAAGTATAGTCCCTGAAGGAAGCTAACTTATTATTACAGTCAATTGAATGTACTGTGCAGATATGTCTCAAAATACCCATGTGAGAATATATCCTAAGTCTTCTTAGGAGTCAGTAAGTAAACACTGGCACTGTTGACAAGCCCATGGAGGGCTATTAAATGCAGAAATACACCTCTGGCACAGGAAGTCTCTCAACCACAATTTCCTGAAGGCTGTGAGAGTATTTTGGGAAAAGTATCATCATACAATCATCTTGTTTTATATTCTCCAAGAGGCATCTGCTATTGGCCACTGCTGGAACAGAGGGACTGGAGTAGGTGGATGCATCAGAGAAATCAGAACTGCTGTTCTTACTGAAGCTGATGGGAGTTTTACTGAGCACCTGGGTGGGGAAAGGCTTATCTCACAGCTTTCACAATGGAATAATTTCATTACCTAAGTAAAAGTTCTCCTAAATAAACATGTCGAGTATTAGCATTAGTGCTTAGATTTATGCTGTTTGGGCTGGGCTACTTCCAATACACAGCTCATTCACACACAGATAGTTAGCTAATTTGGGTATCTTCATACTGAAATGAGGTCGTCTATATAAACCCGTCCTGTTACTTGAAGATTTCCCTGAATTGCTCAGTTATGGGAAACATAATCCCAGATTTGCTGATCTTGTTGGCTCTGCAGGAAGCACTGCTAGTGACAAAGCCGGCCCTGTGGTTTAGAGCTAGAACACATGCAGCTTTTCTCTGTAGTCATTGCTGTAGTCAATGTTCACCTGTGCTGAGGACTATGCTAGGAAAGGAAGAACCACCTGCTGCTTTGGGATGGGAAAGAAGAGCTACACGGCTTTTTGTCTCTGATTCAGCATCCCCAGACACAGTCACAGAGAACGAGTTTTCCGAGAGGTGTGGGACAACAAGGAGATCTGTGGGGCAAGAGGACATCTGTCAGTAGAGTCTCTGGAACAATCTGTTCTTGGTCAAGAGACTTAAGATCTGCTTCTGTTTGGATAATCACAGAATCACAGAATTGTTCGCGTTGGAAGGGACCTTAAAGATCATCTAGTTCCAACCCCCCCGCCCTGGGCAGGGACACCTTCCACTAGACCAGGCTGCTCAAAGCCTCATCCGGCCTGGCCTCAAACACTTCCAGGGATGGGGCATTGACAACTTCCCTGGGCAACCTGTTCCAGTGCCTCACTACCCTTACAGTAAAGAATTTCTTCCTGATATCCCATCTAAATCTACCCTTTTTCAGTTTGAGGCTGTTGCCCTGTGTCCTGTCATTACACTCCCTGACAAAGCGTCCCTCCCCATCCTTCCTGTAGCCCCTTCAGGTACTGGAAGGCCACTATAAGGTCTCCTCGGAGCCTTCTCTTCTCTAGGCTGAACAACCCCAACTCTCTCAGCCTGTCCTCATAGCATAGGTGCTTCAGCCCTTTGATCATCTTTGTGTCCCTCCGCTGGACCTGTTCCAACAGGTCCATATCCTTCTTGTGTTGAGGACTCCAGAGCTGAACGCAGTACTCCACGTGGGGTCTCACCAGAGCAGAGTAGAGGGGCAGAATCACCTCCCTCGACCTGCTGGCCACACTTCTTTTGATGCAGATGTTTTCAGAGCCCAGATTTTGAAATTACTTCTATTTATTTTAACCACATGGTGTGAGTATTCCAGAAGAAAGGTGGATATTGAACCACAGGACCATGAGAAAAGGAGAAATATATATATATATATATATATATAAATGACTGTCCTTGAAAAGAGACCCCTCCTCCAGTTTACATGGAGGTCACAGTACCTGATCAAATTTTAAACCTACAAAGTCCAGTATCAGCTAAAACGTCTGAGATGAAAGGGAGTTGTTCTCACTGCAATGGTCATGACAATAACAGTGACTAAAAATTCAAACAGTGAAGAATGCTCAAGCAGTCAAGTAGTCTTCTTGGAAGAAAACCCAGATAATCAAAGAACAGGCAATGGAGTCTGCCCATAAAAGTGCTGCACTGTTCGTATTTTGCATTTTTTCCATTCACCCATTGTTTTGTCTTCTCAGATGCCACATAAATCCCTCCAGTGAATTTTCTACGATCCATAAAATAAACCCCAGATTTTGGAGGGTATGATCATTTGAAGAGGCGTCTGACAAGCATCGCTGTTTTCCATTCCCAAATGTAAATAAAGTGTGGTTACTCCTAGCGTATGGTTTCCATTAAGATTCTTCTGACTGTAAGAGCAAAACTGGGAAAACAAACTTACTGTTTCCAAAGCAGCTCACTGCCTCTTGCTTGAGCACACGAGGCACTCAAGCACATGAAAACAAAGGTCAATTGCTTTAGATTCAACATGACCTCGTCCTCCTATATTGTTTTTTTTCCCAACAGGGTCTCATTGAGCTAAACATATCGTTTATGTCATTCCAAAGCAGATTTGTATCTGTTACTTGAGAACAGTTCTGATTTCTATTTGAAATTTGAGGAAATTCACTATTGACTTCAGATGAGAGATGGCTGGGCTCGAAGTTAGTGTGGCAGACATGATAAACCACCTGCACTCCTATCTAAGCCATTCCTTAAAATATATGTAACAACACTGAAGTTTAGGAGAAGAATCAATGACATTTTTTTGAGGCAGATTGTTGGCTAATATAAATGTTGGTAGAGTGGCCACAAACCTAATCTTGAAATCTGGTGATGTGAGTAGTACTCTTGATAGCTTGGACATCACCTTTGTAACAAAACCATACTCTTAACTGTGAGGGTTCAGTGAGAAGAGACCCAAATATTCATACAAAAACTGACCTGAGGTGCCGAAGTATTTGGTTATCTATTTCCAAAGAGTCTATATGGATCTGTATTGGCTTTGGTCAATTCAATACACCTTTTGTGCCCACATGTTCTCCCCACAACCAATGTCTCTGTCCCTTTCATGACTCACGCAAAACCTGGATTTTTGTTTCAGTGTCCCTGAGGTGGTGCCATTGCCATACCCCTTACTCCATCTCAGCGCCCTGGACGTGACCCAGTTTCCACTGACTTAAGTGAGATTCAGACCCTCCTTTTGCTTTCTTCCCTGTTCACCATCTCTTCTGTTTCCCAGTGATTGCCGTTTGTGGTCCAGACTTGACTGTATATTAGTGCTAAATAACTTTAATTTATTAGCCTACTGTCATCCTAAGTCGTGTTTTTTTTACTGCCCCGCTTCCCAAATCCAGACTCGCTTTTAGATTGTAACATCAATTAAGGCAGGATACTCCGTTATTTCCACAGCATACAATAATGAGAGAGGAGTCGTTAAGACCCACAGCAGCACACTCACCGGTCTGCACCGCATGTTGTATATTTGGGTGACAGTAATTTCCAAAGAAAAATCAAACAAAAAAGTTATCAGAGTCACCTGGTCTCAGCTTTGCATGTCCCTCCTGTCTCCCTCTCTTAATGTTGTAAGTGGAGACAGGCAGAAAAAAGAAGGAGCCCAATCTGAGTTGCAGGTCCTGTGCCTTAATAGCTTCTTCTGTCCCTTGTGATCTCTCACTATGCCTTGGGAAGGGGAGAGTGGGGGTAAGTGGTGCCTGCTGGGAGTCATAGTTCATTAAAAGGAAGTGATGGTGATTACAGGTTTCTGACAGCAGTGACAAAGTGGCACGCTGGAGATTTTTGTTGTGTCAGAGGGACAAAGCCACTCTGAGATTGTCCCTGCCTACCAAGAATACTTGCTCACATTAAATTATAGCTCGAGTTTATGTGGCTAATAGTATTGTCTTCCTTCATTAAGCTATTTGAGATTTCTGGGAATGAAATGCATTACATGAAAGCTAGCAGCTTTCCTTTGTATGTGTCTTGCCCGTGCTTTCCTTCTCTCTAAACAACTGTTTGCCCTTTGTGTGCTCCCTGGAGTGAATTCCTCTCTTAGAATCATGAGTCTGAATTAGGTCAGAGACCTTCAAACCCCTGGTCCAGCTTTGAACTATGCTACTTAATGTTGAAATGGAGCTGAGCATGGATCGGGACAAATTATTGACTTCTCTTCTTGAAAAACATGGATTTTGTCTGGTTTTTTGTGAGCACAATTGCCATGAATTTTACACAGTTAATCTTGCAGCAATGCTGCAAAATAATCACAGGAACTGGTGTGACATTTCAGGAAGCTTTCATACTTAATGGCACACTGTACACAAAGTAAATAACCAGGCCCCATTCCAGTCCACTTTACATCCCGCTAAGGTTACAAGGTTGGCTCATGTGACAGCTTACTTTGGGCTGAATCATTCACAGACCCTGAACTCACAAACTCTGTGACTGCAGTTATAATTTTCTATGACTAGAGCTATAACCACCGGGTTCATTGCCTCAGAGGCAGTAAGAGCCTTATCAACCTCCTCTGCACTTCAGCCAAAGGGAAAGAAGAGAAAAACATCAGAGAGCGCATCATGCCAAGTGTAACCCACGGTAGAAAACGTCCTCCATCCAGTTTGGCTCATCCGTAAGCCTCACCTGTCCATTTTGCTTTACAGTCATCATCAAAAATCAGAGATCCTCCTCAACAAGCACTATGTAACACAGCACCTCGTTTCTTGAAAATTAATTCAGCCGAGTCTAGAGTTCATGCAAATCTGTGTGATTTATCCCTATAAAACAAAGCAAAACAGGGCATTTCATTTCAGAGACAGTGAGAGACAGAACAGGGACTAAGGGATCCTGCAATAAGGGCGTTGTGTCAGTTGAATATTAAAACAGTCATATAAAACCTGAGTGACATGCTAACAGCTAAGCAGAGGTGGGATAAGCTCTGCAGGAATGGGAAAAAAATCCACAGTTATTTACAAATGTATTCCTTGCAAAGGTCACTAAATGTTCCAGATTAAAATGTTCATTATTAAAAGTAATCTCAACTGGGATGANGATGAAATTTTTTTTCAGACAAAAATGTGTCTTCCAGGCTTTCTCTTTGTGTAGCAGGAACCACTAAAGATCTGAGAGGGCTCAGGTCCTCATGGCCATGTTCAGTACACTTGCACAATGGGGTCCTGGCTGGTTGGACTTCACTGAGCCGCACCTTTCAGTAATAACACCTTTTTTGGGCATCAGTGATGGTGGTTAGGAACCTACTGTTCTCTCTAACTTGGTTCAGTCTGAACATAATCATTCTGGCATGCAATGAGAGAGGGTTGCTCAGCATTTACCTGAAAAGGATCTCTTGAGCCCTCTTTTGCAGGGACTGAAATCTCTTTTGCACTGAAATCTCAGATGATTCTCTCACAATTTACGAACTGGGAGATGGGAGGCTGAAGTCGCTTTCCAGTAACTATTCCCCTATGTGGGGAGTGATTGTGAAAGGAAACTCGCAGGGAAGGAACCAAAGTCCTTTGTAGTCACTGTCTTTGCATGGTAATAAAATCAACAAGTGGTGTTAAAACAACATTATGCTAAGCTTAATGACTTTGCCTTGCTCATCTCTATAGTGGCTAATGAAACATTATGAATGCAAAGCAAACAGTGTGTTCAGGCTAGTTCAGGATCCACATGGCATCTGAATGTGCCACATGAATTATTCACACTGTTTTTCTTCACCAGTGTCATCCCTTCCCCATCACAGAATAAAGTTCCTTTTCTGGCCTTAGCAGACTCCTCTAAAGCTGCTCCTGTTACACTGAGAAAAGTTTTGTTTCTAGTGTGTCAAAAACATATGAGCCGGGTCACCTAGTAAATAAGAAGTGATAAAATATTAATATGCTCAAGAAAGAAGGGAGAGACGGGGGAAG
The DNA here is from genome assembly GCA_013396915.1 of Stercorarius parasiticus. Lineage (NCBI taxonomy): Eukaryota > Metazoa > Chordata > Aves > Charadriiformes > Stercorariidae > Stercorarius > Stercorarius parasiticus. The sequence continues at coordinate 713,799 of VWZL01001684.1, forward strand.
AGCTGTCAAGCTTCCTCCCCAGTGTGGGTGAAGGTCTTCTTTCTCATTTTTTATTTTGTAACAAAGCATCTCAAGAGTGTTGCACTTTTCTGTACCACTGTCCTACCCACAGCTCCTTCTTCCCTTTTAGCTTATAAATGAGCGCCCTCTCATCCTCTCCCTAAATCCACATGGACCCCGATACTCTAACGGGCATTTCTGCACAGGGCAGAGGACAGCAGCATGGGAATACGTGGTGTCGGTCCAAACAAGAGGCACCATAGGTAGAAGATCAGAGTCCAGGTAGCTGAAAACACCGTGCTGAGCTGCTCTTGAGGCACACACTGCCTGTCTGGCACAAACCAAATTTCCTCAAAATCAAGGTGTGCTTAGTTCTGGTGTTAGCATTCAGAACCAATCCTGCTTTGAATCAGTATGAACTACCTCCCCCATGCCTTTCCTCCAATCTCAGTTGCTGAAATTACTGTGATAGTTACTGTTTGACCTCCATGACCCTTTTGTTATTTTTTGCAGCCAGAAAATAAGAGATATTCAATTTTGACTTCAAAACCAACATAATCTGATTTTCAGCATTGACCTGCTGTTTGTCAGTTACCAGGAGGCAAATATTTGCAGTGATTTGGTAGGCACATAGAAAGCAGATTGATAGAGAGTCAATCAGCATGCCAAATACTTTGCTATTTGCTCTCAGGAAAGGCTGGTGAACCCGCTTTTTTGTTTGCTTTTGGTTTTGTTTTTTTTCCATTTGCTCCTCTCTGCTTGCCTTGCCTTCAGGAGAGCTGATCAATTTGTCAGCATCTCATTTTAATCACCATTTCTCCAATGAAGAGAGCGTCTCTAATCGCTTATTTTTAAAATTTCCAGTGTTTTCAGAATCACACAGGTCTCAGCCTGACAGACCAAGATATATAGTGTGTAACAGCATTGATACCCATCAGAGAAAAGCTATAGATAGGAAGCAAGCCAACACATTAATTGCCTGCAAAATCCTTGCGCATTTTTAGTCAGGGAAGAAAGAAATAAGAAGTGTATGTGACAGAGCGGTGGAGTGGTGGGGGTCCTATCCCTCACCCCCAACAATTCAAAAGGGTCCAACTGGCTCTGCATGAAGAGAGCCTGAAAAAACCTACACCTCTCTCTCTCTGGATTCCTGGAGCTCAAAGACACAGTAAGTTGATTGTAGGAATGGGAGGTAAAGCTTGAGTGAAGGGAAACCAGCAAAGTTTTATGCTCTTGCCCTGTCTGGGGAAGTAACTGAGTATACCTCACCCTGAAATGAGCTTTGCTGCAAACTCCAACAGTCTTCTCTTCCCTTATTTCTTCATACTTTGCCATCTTATGATATTCTAATTGTGTGCTAGTTCCTATGCTGGCCCTGTGTTTGGTCAGTCATTGCAGGTGAGCTACGATAACTCACCCTTGTGCTATCCTTCCTTCTCCCAAGGTCCCCTGTTCAGTTACACACAGAATCTTCATGGTTGGAAAAGACCTTTGAGATCATGAAATCTCTGTGGGAAACCTGTCTTACCTGAGGTGGGTAAACAGTACTCAGGACTATAACGTCCTCATGAGCCAGAACCATAATTAGGACAGTATCATAGTGATTTCTAATTACAATCTAGGTTAATTGCTTCTCTGAAACCTTCGGGATTTTTTTAAATTTTTTTTCCCTGTCCCCCATTATCTGGAAAACAGTTCCACAGGTTTGCATGTCAGCTCCTCATGAGTGTCCTTGGTCCCTCGAAACACGCCTGACCAGGAGCACTGTGCATGAAGGAGCACTTCCAACCTCTTGGATCTGTTTTTCCCAGTGATCTCCTAACTTCCGATCAAAGCAAAGTGCAGGTGCTCATGGTTTCCTCAGGTATAAATTCTGCCCATGACTTCTTTCCAGAGAAGTCTTAAAGTGGGTCTCCAAGTCCTTCCACAGAGTGCAACCACCCTGCTGCATGATCAGAGACAAGCTGTGCTGACTGTAAACTGGAACCTGTTCCAATAAAAGATTCCACAATTGTGGATGCACTGTCCAAATGCACTTTGATTATGAAGACTTTTTTTTTTTTTTTTTTCCTGCTGCCTTCAGAGAAGGATTCAAAGGTAGGACCAAGGCATGAAAGGTAAGGCAAGACACAATTCTGATTGTAGCTTTCTGCTGCATCTCTGTTTCTGGGGATGTTTCAGGGCAGTTCAAAATATGAAGATTGAGCAGATGGACTTGGAAGAAGGGAAGATAACCTGCCCTGCTGATCCTCCTTTCCCCTAGGCTATATGGTTGCTGCATTATTCCTAATTATTATTGTATCAAGCTTCAAAATAGAGCCAGAGAGCCCTGTAAGCAGCATGCAATTATCTACTCCAGGTGTTCCCATTCCTGCCCTTTCTCAGCTATTACTCTTCCTCAGGGTAGGCAGCAGAAAGAAAGTGACATGTTTATTAGCTCACATTCAGCTGTGCTTGATTGATAGCTACACAACAGTGAAAAAGCGCTTTGCAGCCGTTCCATTTTTGATGAAGGATGCTGTTTTAATTGTCATAGTTAGTCTTTTGTCAAACATTTGTACGTTGCTGAAGAGCCTGAGGTTACACACTAGCTGTTACTGCAGGATTAATGAACCGCATGTTCTGTTTACACAAAACTGACACTAAGTTAAGCGACTACATGCAAAAAGAGGATCTTGGCTAATAATTGGCTAAGGACTGAAGGCAAGTGAGTCAAAATTGCAAGCATCCAGGGTCTTTCTTAGAAGGTATTCTATTTTTAGACAGGAAATCTTTTACTCCTTTGAGGGTTATGATCATAATAGTTGCTATTCTCAAACATTTTAATAAAGATATATAATAGTGGTGGTGCTTTTATATTTTTACAATGAGTGCTTAAGATATTGAGCAGGGTTTCATGTGGAAGTAGGTTAATTTCCCAGATCATCACAGATATTTTATATAATAGAGCCCAATTCAATCATCTTTAAAATCAAGAGGACATTTTGCATCAAATTCAGTGTTGTTTAGATTAGATCTAAAATCTTCAGATTTGACTCCTAATTCTCATTCTTCAGTTACCCTGGTGGTGAGGGAGGCAGAAATAGAGAAAACAAAAGAGCTAATGAAGCTTATTTGAGTGTGTGTGATCAAGATAAATGAACAAAAGCTGGGCAGTCTTCCAATACTCACTGTATAAATGTTTGGATAGAAAGGACATAAAATCTTTTCACAATTACTCTGAATAAACTTGCTCTTTGGTTTTGCCCTGTATTATGGAGAATGGTCCATGGCAAAACTTACACAAAACAGTATAGAATTCAAGCATAATCTCTCTTTTGTGATAAATGTTTTAGGAGCATGACAGTGAGGATTCATATGCAGAAATTCAGAAAGAACAGGGAACGTAATTTCCTGAGGTGAGTTCTCATGGAACAGTTAAATCTGAAATGGAGCAATCTTACGAGCAATGCTATAGAAAAGAGTAAGGCCAGATCCTCAGCCACTGCCCAAAATTGACAACTGAAGTCAATAAGAGTCAATGAATGAAATGCCCACTGGAACTCAATGCAAAGTGTTTCACCTCTGAAAAGTCAGGAGTCTATCAGCAAGAGAAAGACAGATATAAGATGGAAGAATATATTTTTCTGTATTGACAACTGAATATCATGTACTATTTCTGTCCTAGAAACATTTAAGGCTCCAAAAGAGGCCCCTCTTACATCCTGCATTACTGTTTTCTCCTAGTATCTCCTTGTATATATCTCTATAGGGAATAGAAAGCAGGGTGCCCGTGCCCATAAATCAGTAATGGTGGACCTTTGCGACATCTAGTCCAAATGCATGATTAAAAATCTTGCAGTAAATACCAAGTGGCTGGTGCCAGCATGAATCTCTGTTGGTGCCAATGGTTTGCCACCACTGGTAAGGGGATTGGTTCTCTGTAGCTGGCAGCACACTGGGTATCCTCAGGGGCTTTGAGACAGGAGCAACTGTGGCTTGAAGAGGGTGGTCTTGCAGCTTGTTAAAGCCAGTGTTCCAGGTGACAACTAAATCTGGGCTTTTTGATCTCTCCAGAAGAGAACCAAGAGTTTCAGGGATGAATAGAAAGGGGACAGCCCGAAGGAATTTCAGGGAATTTTCCAATTTGTAGAGGTTGGGAAGACATCGGAGCCACAAATCCAGCTGTGAGTATTCCCCAAATGTGGGATTAGTTTTTATTAGATTCTATATTTCACAGACTGCATCCATCTGTCTCCCATTCTCTGTTTCTAATCCTTCAGAGTGAAATGACAAGCTAAAATATCCCTGAACTCTTAAAGCTTTGAATTTGGAAGCTGAAGGTTTATCACAGTTGATCCCCCGTTATAGAAGAAAGGACTTGGATAAAAATGGTCCATAAATGGTCCATAAACACTAATGTCATCTGCTTAAAGACAGATTGCTAGTTAGCATTTTTCCTGTCCACTTGTATACGCCTCATCCAAATACTAGTTTAGATGCTTGTCAAAGTTTAATTAAATAATTTCATTATTCATAAACAGAAGAAAAATAATTTAGGGCTGTTCTTGTAAGTACTAATTTATCCCATTCAGTCACCTGTTACATATTTATTAATAGTTTTTTAGCATCACTGTCATTGATTAAAGTTTAATTATTTCACACCCACTTAAAATATGGGGAAAATAACTATTAATGGCAAGGAATCTTATACAGAAAGCAATAAGTATTGTTCCATCAACTGTTCCTCTCCAGTGATGTATTAGGGTCCTAATGCATCAGTCCTGTGAAATTCTAATCACTGGTTCTCATCCAAGAAAAACACTTAAGCATCTGCTTAACTTTAAGTCTGTGAACGCTTCTGGCAGATGTCCTAAAATGTGGCTGAGCTGAAAGCAGAATATTCAGCAGCTAAAAGGCACTGTCCTATTTAATGACTGTTACTGAAGCAAGAAAGAGACAACAAATTCATTGTAAAGTGTTACCAAAAAAAGAAGTAGAAATAATTAATTCCTTTAATGCAATCAATAATAGTATTAATCCCTGGGGGGAAACAACTGGCAGGGGAAAGATGCATTATGTAAATCCACTGCAGCTTATGAATAAATGTTCTTATATAGTTATCCAGGGGAGTCCTCAAAGCAAGCTTTAGGCATCTCAGGCACTTGAGAAAAACTGGGAGGGGGGTCTGATGGAGATCAGGCGTGGGAGAGGAAGGGAGGCTAGGAGGTGTCTATTTGTCCTGGGAGAGATTTTGCGTCTTTCGCTCTTTCTTTGTCTGGAGCAGCTGGGTCTGCCAGCACAGGCAAAACTGGTTTGCCTTCTGCCTTGAGTTAGTTATGGTAGCTCATCATTTTTGCAAAGTGGTCTACGGTATGCTTTGCTCACACGTGCGGTTTGCATAGATTACAACTAAGCCAATACATTACAGTCAACTGGCAGGATATAACAAATGACAGTGTCATGCAATCAGCTTGATTTTGTACGTGACTACAGTAACAAGGTGATAAGTTTGATATGAGATGTGCTTCTGCTGATGGTGAAAATCACTGGCAAAACTCCCATCCTCTGGGGTGGGAGAATCAGAAGGTTTATGGTGAGGACAAAGCCAGAGGCTAAAATCAGAGACATTTCCTTTCAGTAGTTCTATTCTGCAGAAATTCATCTCTTCATTTTTAATGTCGTCGTTGTCTCCAAATCACAAATGAGATAAATATTGTCTTTGTTAATCTGAAAGCCTAGAAATCTACATTTGCTGCATAAACTAGTAAATGTATACCTGACAGAGCTCTTTAAAAAGGGCTCGCTAAAATGAGTCTGTTTCAAGTCACCTATCTGGGTTTTGCTGACATTTGGTAAGTCCAGTGTTCAAAACCAGTTGTTTTACTCAGAGAATATTTTGTTGGATAATGGCACGATTTATTTACTTAACCTCACATGCCTCTGCTGCGGTGGCACAGACTACTAGCTTTCATCTTGGAAGCAAAAGAACATTCCTATTACGCTTATTTCTCCCTACATCCAAACAAACAAAAGAGTCTCCATAGAGGAGAAGACAAATCCATTAATTTCATTTAAAACAATCTCAATTTCCTCTCTCTTACCAGCTGAAATGCTAGTGAGGGTCACTGGAAACAAAACAAATGCAGTTCAGTATATTTTCTTAAACTCTGTTCACATTGCTCAATCTCAGTCTTTCTGTGAAAGCTAGCAATCAGTTTGAAAACCCCCACATTGAATGTTCAGAAGAAAAAGATTTTAAAATTTGATACTTTTGGTTATTTATTTATCCAATATTTCATAAACGGGAAGTGAAAGAAGGAGAAGCAAGATCATTCTCTTACTTCACTCGTTAGTCATTCACCATGAGCAAGAGTACGTTCCTTCAGCGTTTCATGGGGAGAGGTCAGTCTCACTAGCAGGAGGAGAGGATCAAAACCTACAGGCTGCCAGCACTGTTTTTCAGCTGTTCAGAGGGAAGCAAACTCCTGGAAATACAGAGAGGTTCTCAAAAATAACTGCAGGAACAGCAACAAATGTCTTAATCACAGATATTCAAAAATAATCTTCACTTTGATATGTGGGAAAATCCATATCCCTTCCAGTTGTTTCTCTTGTTCCTGTCATACACTTCATCATGGGAGAAAAAACCCTACTCGCATGCTCAAATTAATGCAAGATTGGGCTTTGATTCTGAATATCTCACACGTAGTGCGAATAATCCAAAATGAGAGTCACGCAAGACTCGCACAGCTTCCCTCACCCACAAGCAGCTGACATCAGATAACACTTCCATAGGTAATTAGCACTCATCAGAGATAGATCAAAGTAGGAAGTCAGACTAGGGTTATGTAAAGTGTCTAGATATGGAGAATATTAAGAATTCCTAGTATTTGGGGAGAAAATTGTGAAACGAAGCTGGGAGGCTGGTGAGCAGGGATGCTGCTAAGGGAGCAGCCAGCCTTCCATCACCAGGTCTCCACTGGAGAATGAAACCAGATCAGCAATATCATGAAACCACATAGCTCTGGTAGCTGTGATTCACATCAATTAGTGGGTCAAAATGCCTGGATCTCAAAGGACGGTTGGCAAAACTCACAAAAAATGCTGTCTCCACACCTGGTTTTCTCTACATCCATGTCATATTGATAAAGGGGCGAAGGACTCAATGAGTATGGGGATTAACACCACCTCCTAAATATGATTGTTAGGTAGAGGCAGCAGGATTGACAGAGATGTATTCTGTGTGTAGGTATGGGAAATTTCACACTGCTGATGGGAAACCTGGGGCTTTCTGCACGCACCGTCCCCCTTAAATCTTACCTATAACAAATATCTACTTATCTGTGTGAAAAATTAAGATGAAAAAATAGATCAAAACACCTGCAGTTGCTATTGTATTAACAAACGGTGACATGGATTTAAAATATTTGATATGTTCCTAATTACACAAGGTAGAGTTAATTAGCAGATTCATGCTTTAAGAAGCCAGAAACAATGTTGTGCTTATCCAGCCTATCCCCCTTATTAGCACAGTGTAAAAGACCTGAATTAGTTTCTCTTTGATCTAGAACACCTTCATCAGTACATTTCAAGTTAGTTTGTAGTTTACTTACAACACACATCTCCCCATTTTTCAAACAGGGGAGTGTTCTGATATCACAGCAATTACTAAACTGATGACAGCTTAATAAACCTGCAAAAAGACATGATATCACTCTCACTCCTTTAAATCAACTCAATGCGAGAAATAACACCGCAGCACCTTCAATTTCTTTGTCAAGCTCCTATTGCATGATTTGGGGAGCAAATTGGAAAGCTAAATCAGAAATTACTCAATTACTCCTGAAATGATTAATTTACCTTCACCACGAAAACCTGATCGTCCCAATAGATTTGATGATAAAGAATTTGTGCGTTAAAACCAGATAGTGTAGGATATTTATCAAAAATGAAAGGTATGATTAAACCACCTTTTTTGTAATCCATTTTCTTTTTTTTTTCTTTTCTTTTCAAAAAGCAGGGTTGTGCATTTATAATACAGAATTGCTTACCTATTTCTGGAACAGCCTGACTGCCCTGACGGAATACCGTTTGACCTCTTCCTGGCTTTCTTCCCATAAGTAAATATCCCATAATATTTGACACTGTTTCCAAAAACATCACTGCAGTACATTGGATTAAATTATTCCTAGATGCAGGCTTTTACATCTCCTTTTATAGAAGCGCAAAGTTTACTTCACCTAAGTAGGTATGCACCAATGACCTAGAGTAACTAGGGAGAAAAAAATATTATTAATTGTATAGAAGTTCACTCCTGAAAATCAGCTGAAGAACTGCTGTCTTTTAGCTATCTATTGAATTCTCAGTGATGGCTGAAGCAGAGATGGTAATTAATTAAAACACCCAGCTGATATATAACGTTTTCCACTGTGACTACAGTAGCATGAAGGCCCAGATCTCTCTGAGGGCACTTTCTATGGAAAGAAGAAAGAAATGAGTGTTTCAGCAATACCCGTTCCTGTGAGCTATTTCTTTATTGGTATAATCTATTTCCTAAAAAGACTGCAATGATTCAAACCAAAGACCCATCTACCACAGAGCTCTTCATAAATCATCCTCATAATCACAAGTCAAGTGATCCTATGGTTTCACTATTTGAAATGAGTTTTAAACAGATTTGCTTTGTAAAGCAGTGAACAGGAAAGATAATCCTCCCTGTCCTTCCAGTTGTTCATCTTCATTTCCCTGTATGATCTAAGATTTCCCTGAAACTTCTCCTTTCATGTAATCAGGGAATTCAGGATGGCTTGTTCTTCAATTATTGCCTAAATCTTAAATTCTTCTTACAACAGCACCGTATCAAATAATCCCAACAGGGTTTGCACTCTGCAAATGAAGGGTGCTGTCAGAATACACTTTCCTATATTAGGTACCCTCATGGCACTCCGTTGTGTTGTACGTCTGGCTCTTATGAGGCAAGATACGTGCTAGGCTGTTAATTTCAAGGAGAAACTATTTGTAAAGAAGCAGGCAGAAAACGACAAAAAGAACAGACAAAGGGAGGAAAAAATGAGAACAAGGACGCTTTCATACAAGGAAAGGAATAAGCACAGTTTTTGTTTAAAAGCAAACCTAGGTATTGTAGTTTTTAACTGTTCAATGATGACTGAATACAGCAAATGCTGTCTATGTGAATGTAGTGTACACATGCACTTTTTCTTTTCATACCTTTTCAGCAGAAGTACAGCACATCTTGTAGTTTGAATTGGTCAGAGCTCCCTTGAACCTTATATATTAAATTATGAAAACTCACAGATGACAGGCAGCAAACCTCTGGCAACAACTCTTTCTCCCAAAGATGACTTAATTGAAAGTGATAAAAAATATCCTTTGAAACTGCCCTTTCATTGAAACTTGACTTTAAATATCATAGACATTTTCATTAAAAAAAATTAAATAAATCTCTTCTTGCTGGAAAGTGTTTTCTACCTTTTAAAATTTCAAATGTTACCTGTTTTGTTCTTGATTTTAGGAAAATACAGCAGAGGAAAAAGACAAAGAAATATGCAAAACTACCACAGAAACTATGTTCATAGAATATTTTCAAGGAGAAAAAATGTATTGCTCAACCACTTTCATGAATCAGCAGATCTCCACAATCAAAACACCACTGACTATAGCCGATCTTTCCAACACTTCTAGGACTCTAGCCAAAAAACTTCAGGTAACACTGCTTTCCTTCGTATTTATCTAATATGAACCCAACATCTCTGCAACAAAATGATTTGTCTAGATCCAAGTTTTATGTGCATTCATTTTATACAGTGCCCGTACATGAAGAGCAAAATGTGGTGGTTTTGAATCACAAATTATGAAACAGCTACAGCATGATACTTAGTTCTTCAAAAGAGCTTGATCTCCAGACTGATGATAGCTTCTGGCTTTGGTTTTCTCACTTACCTACAGGAGTTTGGAATACTGTCTTCTGCTAACTCCAAGAAACCATTACATAGGATCTCATTCCAAAATTCATCAACAATGTGTAGTTATTGGACCTAGTTGGAAGGTTTCTCCAGAAAAGCACATCTCTGGTCAATGGAAAACAGTTTTCTAACTTCCAACATATATTCATGGACAGCTTATTCCCACTCATCACTTCCCACACACTCATCTCGCATTAGTTTTTCTTAGCTTTACTATTTCTTTTCCTTGGTATTCACTTCAATCTTTAACACACTTCCTGGCAGTAACCACACTCCTCGGTCTCCACTTCGTTCAGCTGAACAAGCCAAACTTTTATGGTTCCTAAGACAGATTCTCTGTTTTCCTGATTTTTCTAGAAAGAGCTATCTGTACCTGCTTTACCCTGAATGTATCTTTCCGAACGCAGGTGACTGGATTGCATGCTGTCTTGCATTTGAAGTTTCAATGTCAGTTTAACAAAGCGGGGGTAACAGAGAAGTCTTCTGTTCTCACACTGGTGGTTTGCAAGCTATCTGACCATGCTAGTCTCCATTCAGCCTCTGTGGGGAAGTTTCTATCACAGAAAAGACAACTGACACACTCTCTGGCTTCCTTAGCAAACAAGACCAGGTCATTTAAATAAAAAAAACCCAAACTCAACAATCACCACAAACTTGTCTTTTAACTGCTATCAACTTTTTCTCTTTTGGCACAGCCAGCTCATCCCAGTAGTGCAGGAAGGTGGAGAGAGTGTTGCTGATACCATGTTATGTATGTATGCACGTGTGCATAAACAAATGCCTCCATTTCTTAAAGACACTCATCTATTATACTCCATGGTCGTTAAGGCAAATTTCTGAAGCACATGCCGAGCTTTCAGTACATACCTGATATGCACCAGCTTCCACTGGCTGCCCCACCTGCTTAACTAAAAAACACCACCACCACCACAACGAGCAAACAAAAAACTCTGACCTGACTACTCTTGAAATGTGGCTATTTTATTTAACCTACTTCGAAGGCTGGTGCAGGGTCTGAGTATTGCAGCAGGTTGAATATCCATCATTCATGATTGTATTGTTCTTTACCTCTGGAGATGGATGTGAAGATTTTTATTGAAGTTCTGGGCAGTCACGAAGAATTGTACCCTGACATCTAGTGCAGGCATTTACCTGATTTCCCACCTATCAGGAAAAACAAATCTGCTCTCTGCTATCTGCTGGTATGTATCAGCAAGGCATGGGCTTGTGAGGAACACGCAATAGTGGGCAGTGCTGGTACAACTCTTAATCTTTTGAAATTCAGTTTTTTCCACTGGCTTTCCTTAAAAAAAATAAACTGCCTAGAGGGTAACCATGGTGAAGACAAGCCTCTCGGTGTGAGCTGAAGATAAAACTTGTACTGTTTTTTGTGTGTCTGCAGAGAGCTGGACAATAACTCTTGAGTGAACTGCCCCATTTGTTTCAATGAGGTGTTAACTCAGATACCCAGGGATAATAAAGTGATGTCACCATTGTAAACTATTTCATTCATCACGAAAACATATATTTAAACAATTTATTGTGACAATCTCATTTTTCTCTCAGATTGTAGTCTGTTTTACACAGATTCTCTCACCTCTCCCTTTAGCTCTGTACTATCTGAGTGCCTTCCCAGCCAGTAAGCAATGCCTCCCGGCACAGTCCAGTCTCTCGGTTCCCCTCTCCTGGGGGTGGGGAGCATTTCATACTGCCATGCCAGCTGCTAGGGCACTCCAGGTATGGCTGGCTGAGTTAGATTATATTCTTACACCACCCCTGCCATCACATCAAATTTGCATTCCCATTTGAGAAATTAGCGTGTGCTAAGCCTGTGTATGCTTTTGAGCCAGATACATGTACAGCATTACATCAGAGAAGCAATGGCTTCTTAAACCACCTCCCACCTGCAATCAACCATGTGAATGCTCCTAACCCTTCTACCACAAAGTCAAATGAGTAACTTGATACCCTTTACAGCAATGGCTTGTTGAACTCTGAGGACTGGGATGGATGCGCAGTCATTCTTGGGGTCTCAGATAGAAGTCTGCCCTGAACATCTTGCAGGGCAAGATGGGGCAACCTCCTAACCAGTTTCTCAGGTATGTCTGACTACACAAGTGCTTTCATTGGAAAGTCAAACAGTATATTTTAGGTTCATGTTAAAGATGCTTTAGGCTGGGCTGTGTACCCTACCTGAAAGCAGAAGAGATCTGAGACTGAACTAACCCATCTTCAGTCTGTAATGACAACTAGCAGACAAACAGGTAGTTTTCTTTTCTTTTTTTTTTTTTGTTTGTTTGGTTTTTTTAAGCACCTGCAGGTTCTTACTGACTAGCTGAACATTTCTAGTGTGCCTTGGAGAACCATCAAACAAGTTAAAATAAACTGATTTCACTAGGCTTTAAGCCAACTTTGTTTTGTCCTGAAATGTCCACATGGTCTTCTCTCTCCAACCATCTGAGATGCAGATGACTATTTGCTGAGCACTGGACATTATGGAAAGATGTTATAAAGCTCTACCCATGCCACATCTAGAAATTTGTAACAGGTATGAGACCAGTTCAGGTGTGGCCGCACATCAGGTGATGACACTTCTATGGGCTCAGGATGGTACCAGCATATTCTGTAGAAGTATTTTGCATCCTTTACTGTCATGTTGCATCTATGCAGTGTACTTAGGGAAGGAGCTGTTCCTCATCAGGGAAGCTGAGGAGATTGTTTAAATAAACACATACCATGGAGTACCTTTAGGACATAGTCAAAGTCCTAGACATGACAACCAAGCCTAAGGAGATCGGTATGAACAGGATGCTTCTCACTGGAGGGCAACCAAGGAGAAGTCATGAAGCCAGGACAATTCTCCTTTGTAACTCTGCTTGATATATCCTGGGGAGTTTGGGGAAGTAATGTCTGGGAACAGCTGGAGCTTACATGGTGGGTCAATGTCAAACGAGTCCTCCTAATGCCTCTCCCACAGACTGTTGCCTAATAGCCTGTGCAGAGCTCTACATTTTTCTCTTCCTTATAACAAGGTTGTATTTCTTTTCAGTGGTTAAAATGGGAATACGTATTTTTAATACACTTTTTTTCTCCTTGGCAGCTACAGATTGAGAAAGATAGGTCCATGCAGAAAAGAGAATAAGGTCTTACCCCTAGAAAACCTTTGAAGAAAATGACTTTTAGAAAGGCCACATTCCGCTCACTAATTGTCTAATATTTTCCCAAGGTCTAGCAAAGGGCTTGAATCAATAATAAGTTGCATACAACAAGCTAGACAGGTTAAGTAGTCTTAGAACTCTTGTCAGACTACATGACATTAATTAACATTATGAAAGCAAGTAATAACAATACCCCATAAAAACTGCATTAGAATGGAGGTAGAATAACACAGGTCACGTTAACTTACTGCATAAGGGAAAGGAGGGGGTAGCATTTTTTTTCTGCTGAGAGTTAGGAAACTATGTAGCTCAGAGACTATAAAGAGACCTCAAGTATCTTAGGTCAGAGGCCTCAGATGGTCCCACACAGGCAAACTGCTGGACTCAGGTAACATTCCACTGAGAAACAGTGTGATGTTACATGAATGTTAGGTTCAGTTGGGCCAAATCCAGTTGCAATGGTTGGGGTTTGATGCTTACTTTGGTTTGGAAAAAGAAGGGAGGGAGGGAGAGAAGAGAGGAAGGAAAAGAAAGACAGAAAGAACAAAATAAATACGGTAAGGAAGAAAGAAAGAAAAGAAACAAGTGAAGTGGAAGAGGCACATTCATCCTAGGCAGGCCTATGCCTACCATCCTTTCTTCCTGTATCAGTGGTGGACGATCACAAGCCAGCTAGAAGAAAGGGAATAAGGAAGGAAGGAGAAAGAGGGAGACACCATACCGTCAAGGTGTACAGGGTTGCTGCTTTTGTGTGTACTACCCTCAGTGCCACTGATACCCTGACTACTTCTCTCAACACTAAGAAAAAGCAGCAGTATCAAAAGCTGCCATGGCCGTGCCAGAATTAAATCCTGCCTGTGTTGGAGTGACCTGTTTTGTGATCTATTGCTATGACCTTGCTGCTGATTTATAGCTTCTTGCCTGAAACAGTGCAAGGAGTCATAAAAAGTTTTTTTTCTTTTTAATTCCATATTGCTGTCATCAATAGCTCCTCCTTGGATGTGTTGTGCAAGCCTGTGAAATAAAACAGCTCCCAGGTCTCTTGACCCTTATATTATTTTCTCTTCCACTATCTTTTTGTGCCATGTAGGAACCATAAAAGAATAAAAAAACTCAGTAATCTCTCCTACCAGTTCATGATGCACTCTAAGTACATTTTTATAGCAAGTGTAACGTTAATGAGCACCAATTACTCTTGGAAATCATCATAAAAGGCATAAAAAGGCTGATACTGTACATGTGATATCCTCTGGAGGCCATCTCCAAGATGGAAGTGCAGCTCTAGGAGAAGCATACACAAATTCCCTCTGTGAGAGGATGATAACTTCTGGGTACATGCTGCTTTTGTGGTTTCGGTATGCATCACATTTATGCAAGTGCCAGGCCATTACTCAGCTTTGAGAGGATGGAATTTACACCCTTCTGTAAAAAAATAATCACTTGATTGGGAAGGTGTCCTCAAGACTGTTACCGTAAAATCATTCTTGAGTGCTGAATACTGTCATTAAATGAATAAGGAGCTAATCAGCCTTTCTTCTTCTAGTGCTCAGTTGTGCAGACAAGGACTCCTTTCAGAAAACAATTAGAGTGGCATAAAGGGAATGAGCAAGGCTGGAGAAATGGTCAATAGTTCCTGTGAAGAAGTAGTAGTACTACTACTACTACTAATAAATGTCTCAGTGAACATAATTTCTACGTGGTAATTCATACCACTGTGAAGTTGATGGAACTTATCAGGGTTGTAAGAACCTGCTGAGCTGCTAATGTTTATGGGACAATCCCATAAACATAATGCAAATTCCACAGATGTGACATCTCCCAGCCAAGCCTTTTCAGAACTTTTTAAGGAATATTTTGTTATTTAATTGCGAGCCCCAGTTATCATAGGAGGCAGAAAAATGTTTAAACAACAGATAACACTGTTATTTCTGTCACTATGCTCCTCAAATTACATGGTAGATAGCAGTGATGTGGAAGTCTGTATCTGACAACTTTATGCCCACTGGTTTCCTTCAGGGAAAAAGTCAACATTTGCTATTCATCTGTACGTTAGTCCAGTAGTTGAGCACGTTAATGCGTTTAATATTTATTTATCATTACAATTCTCAGTCAAGTGAGAATTTTGACCCTATCTTACAGATGGCAGGTGAAGGCAAAAAGCAACTGAGTGTTAATAACTAGGCAGGTGTCACGTCGTATAGTACATGCATTGACAAATTATTTTACTTTCCCTTGGCATGCAAGTGTTTGTGGGATCACAATTTGCTCCCCTTAAATCTATCAGATGTTATCTCGATTGACTCAAATATCATCAGTGCTTACAAGCTTTAAAATCGTTTACTGGGAATCAGCAGAGAACCCAGCCTTCCATCAGTCAGCCTCATCTCCTTTTTTTGGGTGTGTTTCTCCAGATAAGCTCAGTCCTCAGGTAAAGCACTCAAGGCAGGAGACCCAAGGAGCTCTTACCAACTTGCTTACACTTTTCCACAATAACAGGATGCAAACAGTGGATTGGAGGGGAACTGAACAAGTTCACAGAAGAAAAATCCATGGAGGATCATTGAAAGTATCAAAACTACATGTGACTCAGGAAAGTTCAGAGCTGGAAATATGAGAGATACTGGAAGAACAGTAGAAATAAATTCTATATCTTTCCTGAACCTGTTGGAGAGGGTCCAGAGGAGGGCCACAAAGTTGATCCGAGGGCTGGAGTGCCTCTCCTATGAAGACAGGCTGAGAGAGTTGGGGTTGTTCAGTCTGGAGAAGAGGAGGCTCTGAAGAGACCGTATAGCAGCCTTCTAGTATCTGAAGGGGGCCTACAAGAAAGTTGGAGTGGGACTTTTTACGAGGGCACATAGTGATATGGTGAGAGGTAATGGCTTTAAACTGGAAGAGGGTAGATTTGGATTAGATATTGGGAAGAAATTTTTGCACTATGGGGGTGGCGAGGCACTGGAACTGGTTGCCCAGAGAAGTTGTGGAGGCCCCATCCCTGGAAATGTTCAAGGCCAGGCTGGATGGGGCTTTGAGCAACCTGGTCTAGTGGGAGGTGTCCCTGCATATGGCAGAGGGGTTGGAACTGCATCATCTTTAAGGTCCCTTACAATCTAAACTATCCTATGATTCTATGATAATCTATATTCTTCCCCTAACCTTACTATTCCCTAGGCAGCTGGGTTTGGGCGCTGCTGAAGATGGGCTCATGGATATCTGTTCTCACGTAACACAGCTGAGCAGTCTGTTACGTTTATGGGTTCTTGGGAAACAACTTGTGGTTCACCAGGCTCCTCAGTCAGCTTTGAGTATCACAAGAAAAACAGGGGAAGGGAATTTCTTGCAGCTATAAAAAGCTTCTGTGATCAGAAAAGAGTGTAACTTTTTTTATACAGTCATGGCTAGGCATCTGGTAAATCCTCCTAGCTTGCAGCTGTCCTGAACCATAAGAGGATGTCATATGATATGAAAAGGCTGAAGAGGTTGTGGTCAGTCTGGGAAGACATGAAGGATTTTGCTTATCTCATGTAGCCCTGCAGGTTGCCTGGTGTCAGAAGATATTTCAGAAGCAATAGTTCTTTTAAAGCAAAGATTAGTTACTGAAATCTTTTCTATTCTGCCTTAGAAAGATACAAGTGAGGAAATCAAACAATGGCCCCTCATTAAGATTTTAAAATATCTTCCCTTGTTGATATGTCCAGCATAGGGTGTGAAAAATAGCACCCTTTCTTGAGTCAGAAAGCGGTGCGTGGGATACTGAAAGACAGTCTCTGTCTCCCCACCTCCCTCCTCATTAGCAGTGGAAAGTCCTGTCCCAGCCTACCCGCACATGCTGCACGGTTCTTAACACTCAGAGCAGGGCTGCCATTTCAGACAACGTGCTAATATTTTTGTCAAATTTCTCTCTAGTTCACTGTCTTCGAACCTTTTGTTGACACAAAAGTGAGATTTTTCAGAGAAGCTGATGAACCACTTTGAGAAATATGTTATTTACAGAGTTACAATATTGGCTCTTTCTCTTTTCTTCGCAAGTAATTTTATTTGTTAATTATCAAGACATGGTCATGCAAAGAGGATGCATGCTACAGTTAGAAAATACTGAAAGCTTTATATATTCTTCCAATTCCCCCCCCATCCCTCCCTGCAGAGTACTGAAAGCATTCCTTGGGGCTTTTTTGAACAAATGCGATATGAAAATGCTGAAAAATCATAGCTCAAGTCCTTCCTAAAACATCTGTCATCGTGAACTAGCTTTATTTTAATTTCGGACAATTCAGGTCAGCCTGAACTATGGCTTGAATATCAGTACTCTTAGAAGAACTAATTTCTGTTGCTCTGAATTTTTCTCATCATAGCTGTAATTCCATGTTTCCATGAAATAAAGGTAAATGAAAAGGACTGAGTCTACACTGGCACAGCTGCAGCTTGGGAAACCATATCTAGGCTGTCTTTAAACTGCTCATACTGCAAGAACCATGGCAACAAGATTTAGCATGGGCTATAAGACTCAACAGGGAATTGATACTGCAAACATTAGCTTGGGCTGAACTTTAAGATACCAAAGTTCCCTTTCCCTGGTCTACCTGGCTATCCTAATGCAATTATCTGCATAACACTCCTGTGAGGTTGAAAGGTGCTATTAGCCTTAACAAATCTACCATCTATTAGGACTACCTTCCTGTGGAAAAAACATGCTTAATTCTGAGTGCCAGCAGCCTGGACAGACAGCATAACATAGGTGGTAAGCATGAACCAGCTGGAGTGATTACAGGAGGAGTGGCTTTCCTTGCCCCCAAACACACTATAATTTCCCATGAGTCATTTGGAAGATATTAACAGTCACTTAAGCCACCCCAAAAATAACATTTCTTTCTCCTGTTTAAACTAGTGACATTTAATTATAAAAGAGAAATGTAAATAACTTTGAAATATCTCCAGCTCTGAAAAGCTCCTTTAATGTCCAGAATTAGCTGCCAGCTTTGTCAAATAATATATCAAGTAGTCACTTCTCTCCAAATAGGAAAGTAGTAGCCAATAAATCTCTGAAGTAAGCACTACCAGGCACATGGACATTGTATTTTGAAAGGATGCACTTAAAGAGAACACCCAACCGCATGGCCAGCAAAACCCAGCTCTACAAACTGTGAGAGGTTTGCTTTGCACATTTCAGTACCAAAGTAAATCTTCCTGGTCCAGCCTCTATACCACAGGAGGCTTTTGTCAGGACAACACAATTCTTTCCAGTTCCCTGAGGAACTCTCATGTTATATACTGCTGGTTGCCTCCGACGGAGCTACGTTTGCACTGGCAGGCAAGGCACAGGCACCAGAACTTGTCAAAACTGTGTGGTTTCAAAGCCCGCAGCCCTCTAACTGCATCTCCTGTGCCCTACCTCACAGCAAATAGCTCAGATACGAGGCAGTGCTACAGCAGGGAATTGTGCTGTGCCACCTTGGGTTTCCTTGGGCAGTTGTGCACGACACCATCACCTGCTGTAGATTGCCAGCTCTGTAGGTCTGGTGGTTCCCTGGGGAGAAGAGGGAAGAACAGCTTTTCAGGAACGTTAATTTTTTTCTAAAAATTGTCAGAGCTTTATAGGGGACTGGCAGGTCCTCTGAATCCACCCAGGTCATATGCTGCCTCAGTACATCCCTTGCTCAGAGGGGGCCCCATTCCTGGACAGCTCTGTCTCGCCCTCTCCCAATACTAATATCTATCTTCCTTAGAGCATTTAGAAAGGGATGTTACATGCTTCACCAGGATGTCATGTACTTCTTACACCAGCAGATATTAGAATAGCCTCAAGAGAGGTTTAAACACAGATTGTGACTATAGAATTCAGTAATTTATGGAAGGGTGAATTGAACCCCCAGTGGAATCAGTGGGAGATTGGCATTATCTACTAGGGACAGGAATTTAGCCTATACCTTTTTATATTTACTTTTATTTGTAATACTATTTAATATTTTAATAATATAATCATTTTTCTTATATATAGTCCATGAAAAACTAAACTTCTCAAATTATACAATTAATGGTTTTTAAGGAAAGACTTATTTATAGGGCACAAGCTCACAATGATTTATGTTTTAGTTTCTTCTTTGTTTTGGCTTCCATATGAGATCCTCCTCTGCAAAATGGATTAGGTTGTAATCTGTCTAGATTTGTGTCAAATCTAACCCCTCTCTATATATTTCATGTTCATCGCTTGCTGTAACGCCACAACCATGGCAATGATTGTATTAACAAGATGACGAGATTCTGCCTGTCCCATAATGAATGGCAGGAAGGTAGCACAATACCCAGTAAGTAAGAATTAATCTTTTAAATCCAAATATATTGCTGATAGCAGGGCTTCCTGTTTAATGCTTGGAGGCACCGCGGGATGTCGGATTCTTCAGGTTTAATGTTAGCCCTTCTACAGTCTCTTCTGTGTGACTTTAGGAATACGTCATTTTTCATGATCAGGTTCATTTATATATTTATTGTTTTAAATAAAACTATAGGTATTTTCTTAGGCCCCAGAGTTTTCCGTCTGTGATTAGGGTTTGTAAAAAACCCTGTGATCTCATGAAAGAAACAAAATTCCACTGACTCCAGATAAGAAATTTGGATTGATGCAGTAAGCTTTGCTTTTCATAAGCCAGGGAAAAAAAAAAAAAAAAGAATATGGCAATATGCATTTATTAGATCTCTCCCTCCTTTATAGTTCTTGTGTAAAAAAAAATCTTGAAAGCTTTCTCTTATATACCACTGTTATGGATATTTTACCAGTTAGTGACAGAATCTACAAGAAGCAATAGTGTTCCAGAAGTGTTTTATACGATGTACTTTTTTTTTTTAAATTGGTTTAATCCTTCTGTACTAACAGCATATGGAAATAGAGCCTAGAAACCATTTGGTGGTGGGGTAAGTGGATGCTGGAATTAATATTCTCTATGACAATGGATTTAGTGCAGTGTCTATGCACAGTATCTATGAAATAGCAGCAGCTTTGTGCCCTGCAGTTGAAATCTGACAATGAAAAGGAAATTGAAATGGATAGACTTCTGAGAAGAGCCCTTGTGGGCAAGTTTTCAGTCACCTCTACCTTAACTTGGCCACACTCAAAAGGCTATTTTGCCTGCACTGGGGCTTTAATAAAACACATCTGCTCCACTCAGTTTTGCTCTTAATGGCCAAATGCTCACATCAGTGAAGTCACCACCAGGACTGGCAAAAATGGTCCGTGTCAGCAAGATATCGATAGTGGGACTTGGGGACCTCGTGGGCAGAGTTCAGTTTGGCAAAGTCAGTAGCCAAATTTCAAAAGCTTTTGGAACATTGGATGCCAAGTTGTCAACTGCCTGAAAGGGAGAAAAGAGCCTTTGAAAATCTGATTGCAGTTGGGCAGAAGAAACGAGCTGGAGAATATCCCTTTCAGGCATATCAAAAGGCCCCATTGCCTTCAGGACCGGGCATGTTCAGCAGGTAATCGGTGTGTTCTGGCACTAAGGCTGTCTAATCAGCACATCTTACAAGCTCTGAAGTATCACACACATAGGTAAAACAACATAGGTATAAATACATACACCCACAGAAACTTTTCTTGCCCCTGACATGTTTCATCAACACTCTTTCAAGCTTGAAGAAAAATTCACTTCTTGGCAGTCCAAACAATGACACCTCACAGCTTCCTGCTAAGCTATACAACTCACAGCACTAAGTAATATTTTATCAGCATTTGACAGTTGTAAGCTCATGGAGTTTAGCTCTTGTAACTCGCCTCTCAACTCCAGCTGTCCTCTGCACTTTGCCAAGGCTCTTGTAAGCGTGCTGACACGCTGGGCTTCTGCCATGGACAGAAAAGATCTGGTCTGCCTTTTCAGAAAGAACCTGCCTAACTGTAGGGAAATACAGGATTTTGCCAAGTCTGTATACATAAAGGTACACACACATACTTAAAAGGAAATTATGCCTAGCTTGAGAGCAATCGCTGGTTCTTGCATTTCCTGAATTCAGTCATATTGCCTCACATTATTTTTTTTTGTTGTTATTTATTATCCTATCTAACTGGGGCTAGGGCAGCATTGCTGAAATGACAGATAACATAAGCTTGTCTTTCTAAAGCACTGGCTTAGGTTTGGCACTACTTAATCATCACTTTAAAATGTTCCCAGCAATTTGCTTTTTCAGAAGCATATTAAGAACTGCAGTGTTAGATTGAAGGAACACAGAGTAAGGGGGCATTGACTATGGGAAAGACAGAAGTCCTTTTTTGAGAAAATAAGATGAAATAAGGTAACATGAAAGAAAATGCTATGGATTATCTGTGCTGAACAGTCAGAAAACTAATGGCTGATAGAGCCCATCAGTTCTTGGCAGGCTGACCAAACTTGGGCATTCAGACTCAGCCCAGGACACAGAGGACAGAGGTAACTGTCTCCTATTTTCTTTCATGAAAGTACAATCAATAGAAATTATCAAGTTTCTATCACAATGCTGGAAACAGAGGATTGATGAAGAAAACGGTTTGAATGTCTGATCCAAGGCTAGCATCAGTTGCAACAAGAAGAATCAAAATTCATCAGAACTAGTAGATCAAGCCTTCAAGGTTGTTTCTACTGATCGATGTCTCCACTGCTGCTTCATATATCACCAAATGGCATAAATACCGATAAATTCCCAGGGAAAACCACAAATTGAATGGACAGTATACCAGAACCTTGTGCACCCTGACCAGCCTCCCCTCAGAACATGTAATTGGCTAAACGTATTGTTTGACTTCTCCTTGAGGCTGCACAAGCATTTTCTTTTCCTCTTTCATTTCATAGGTCATGTTTGAGATGCCCTCCTGAGGAAGTGTGATATTAGCTTTACAGCCTTTATATAAAAGGTTTGTCTCAAATAGAACAAATACAGCCAGGACAGCAGTGACAATGCTCTCTACATTGCCCCATGAATATTAACTTCATAATCTAATGTGTGTCAATTAGGGGTGATTTGTGCTGTAGACCAGTATACACTGTAACAGACACTGGAAGGAGAGCAGTGCCATATTTTAAAACATAATGTCCAAATAGCTATCATGCAGCAAAAACTTCTGGTTATTGCTGACGTGAAATGAATATAAAAAACATGATTTAAAAATAAATAGGCTCTATGCTTATAAGGTTCTCCTGATGTCACCAACCAGGACCGTTTACATCTGCCTTGCTTTGTTTTTCTATTTCTTATTTCTAGTCCTGAAATACAGAGCAAACATCTAGTCTCCTGGAAACCAAAGGCAAAACACACTAATTTTTTTTTTTTTCTGATGATAAACAACCAACAAAGAAAATGAAGAAAACAATACATTCAGATGGTAGATATTCAAAATTCATCTTTCTTCACAGGCATAAGGGAATTTTTAAAGAAGAATCCTAATACGACCTGTGATTATTTTTAAATGGATTGCCAGGAAGATAAGCACTTCATTTGATCCTAATTATATCATAAAGATGGGCTAATTTTTTTTTTTTATTCATAACACAAACAGGCACAAAAAACACATCTGGAAGAGGTAAAAATCTTGGGACCTCTTCCAGTGAGACTGAATGCCAGAAAATTGCAAGATTATCTGCCAAATGAAAAAAGTTCAGATGTGTTTAGACACATATAGATGCAACCTGAAAAGTTACATTGTCTCACTAGCTAAAATAACAGTGTTCTGCATTTTAACTTCCACATCCAAAAGCAGTTATCAGAAATATTTAGATTTGAAATAGAAATTTAAAATGAAATTTGAAACATGCAGTTCTAAAATTAGGATAGTATACTGGTGAAGAAAACCTACCAAAGCTGGATTTTTTGTCTCTGAAGTCCTCCTCTGAGGACCACATGCCTTTTAAGAAGATAAGCTTTTGCCAAATTGACTGTGCTGGTCTCAATAAAGGAGAAATGGGACAAAAATTGATGGCCCTTGTTTTTTTTAGACTGTATGTTCTGCTGGTTCTTTTTGATCTACGATCCACGCAATACCCATAGTTCAGGTATAGGACTGAATAAGAAAGGGTTTGGGGTTTTTTTCCCCCTGTTTGCAGAAGAAAGCAGTTATAATCTGATGTTCTTCAGGTGTATATGCACCTCATGATTTTTCATATTGAGTGCAGCAGACCCTTCATTTAATGAAACATAAGTTAATAATTCCAGATAATAAATAATGAATTAAGACCTATACATATTCTTTCTCAACTATGAAAATATCTGCTCTTCATGTTTTTCTGCTGCATGCCCTGTCATCATCTTTCAGTTTTTTGCCCAATCTCTCAGTCCATCTAATATGTACATTGCAAAAGACCAGCTTCTTCATTCTGGCAAATGGAATTTTCTCTTATATTATTTCATATGACCAAAAAGTACCATCATCCATTCACAAGATAAAAATGTCATCTTCAGAGTTACTGGTTTGGTTTTTTTGCAGAAGAAAGCAGTTATAAGCTGCAAGGATATCATTAGACACGAAGTCTAATATCTATAGACTGGTGATTTATTTCTGTAGTAATGTTCACAGATTCTTTATAGGCAGAGCTGCTTAAAAGCAACCCTTGCACTCAGTCCCTTAGTTTCTCTTGTCACTTGTCTAAATCTATACTTCTGCAGCAGACATGTATTCTATAAGTGGCTGTCTGAAGTCTCACAATCACCAGCC
>VWZL01001685.1:1378-85114 GCA_013396915.1 Stercorarius parasiticus
GTTCATGGAGTAGTCAATAGCATTTGAAGAGGGCTGCAAAAAATCGTATTTTCCTCTTCTATCCCCCAAAAAGGGTCTTTTTGAGGGGGAGATACGCCATGGGGCATTTGATGAGTGATTGCACGTGCTCTGGAGGGACTGGGAAGGAGTTCAGGATGTGTGAGATGCTGTTTGATTTCTGCTTCTGATAGTGAGGCAATATCAGACGTGTAAAGAAGTGGGAGGGATGGGAAATGAGGTATTTTTAATTATTTTTTTTCCCCAGCAATACTTAGAGGTAATATTTCCAGGCCTTCCTGCGCTCTCTTGTAGAAAAAACCTTTTGCTGGAACGACCCCTGAGAGCCCAAGAAGACTGTGCGTAACAACTTTTAAAAATAAACTTTAAGATTCCAGGACAGGCTAATTGTGGAGTTCTCTGCCAGCTGTTTCTATCGGGATGAGCCAGACCTGAACGTGCTTGAGCAGAGTTTTACTTCAGAGGAGAGGAGGCTGAAATGCGGCGAGGGCTGGACCAGCCCTTCTTCCAGGAGATGGTGGAGTGTGGTCAGCCAAGGGCTTGGGTTGCAAAGCCCCATGGTCGCGACCGTCCTCCTCTTCATCCAGACCAAGGTGGTGCGTGACGGTACCCACCATACTTAAATGGAAATACAGACTGTGAGGAAAGTGGGTGTTGCCTCTCCCGGGTGCTTGGGGAGCTCTGCCACACTGCAGGTTTGTAGAAGGTCTGCGTAATTTGTTGCAGGTTTCAGCGCTAGAAGGGCATCCTGTTGTTTAGATTTTGGGTAGTTTATGAAATAAAAGGAAAGTGTGTGCCTTTTCTCATCACTGGGTGGATGATGCCTGCTTACGGTAGCCTTTCTGAAGTTGTCGGGCTGTGGCCTCCGTGCTTCAGGGTCACCTCTGTGAACCTTGCATGGCCACTGGTGACACTTTTCAGGATGGCCAGCCTCCTCACTGGTTCCTTCAGTGAGTGTCATTTGCATTGTGTAACAGGTTTCGTCAGCACAAGGTTGGTTTTGACCAAGTTTTTGTTCCGAATCAAGCGTGAATGAGGTGTTTGTATATTAATAAAGCTGGGGAAATACTTATTTTGACTGAAGTGTTTTGCTTTTGGTTTTTGAAGTATTGTATCTTGATTTGTTTTGTTGGAGGATGATTGCGGTTTGCTTTTCCTTGATGCGACTACCGAACGAAACAAACAAACAAAAAAAAAATTAATTTCTTGAAATGGAAATTTCATATTTAGAAAAGCTGAAATGGATGCAGCACCCAGACTTTGACCTTCTCCGCTCCTGACTAGTGGTTGTTTACTACAGCTGCAGCTGTGCGCCTCTGAAAGAGGAGGAGCTGCAAACACAAGCACGCTTGCTTTCCCCAGCTAAGGGGAAAACATATAATGAACAGGCTGTTTCAAAGTGAGATGTAAAGAGAAGTATTGAGCAGTCAGGTTGTGGCTTTTCCTTTGTGCAAGGTGGGCTGTGCTGTATCTGCAAGACAAACTTTGAGCCTTGGAAGTGCAAATGTGAAAGCATGAAATGACTACGCTTCCTATGCAGTGAAAAAGAAATTATTTTTTTTTTTTAATTAAATGCATGCTTACGCTTGAAAAGAGAAATACTTTTTGCACTGTAGTACTAAGAACACTTTCAACATTGTTCGTCAGTGGAAAAAGCTCCATGTAACCTTACCCTGCGTTCAACAACTGAACTTTAGACAGTCCTCTTGCTTCAACTGAATGATTATTTATTTTTTTTTTTAAGTCAATACTAAATGCAAAACAAAAAGGCAACAAGAGTTATATTTGAGGATTCAGTGTCAAAATGATTGTTTTAGTTTATAGCTATGTTGACAAACTTGACTGGAGTGTTGACTAGACCTAATACATGTATGTGGCACTGTTGCAAAAGTGGGTAAAATTGGACCAACGTGAGGATAGTTGTGCAATCTCTTCTGGTTTATATATATAAAAAAACCCCACAACTGTGCTAGTGGTGCTGTGTTTGCGTTTGGAGGCTCTTTTCTGTGCACAAGGCCTGCTTAGACGTTGTGCCTCAAAATCTGTGAACTTTCTCATACTTCTGCGAAGTTTGATGTGACTTGTAGGTCTGAAGTTTATTCTGAGTCTGTGCTCTCATGTTTGCTCCCAAGCAATAATTATAATACAGAAATGGTGGGGTATTCTTTAATTAGTTTTATTTACCTTTTGGCAGCAGAGAATTTTTAAAATAACACTGAGAGGCAGAAGGAAGAGGAAAAATGAACATGGCTTTGCCAAGAAGTCAGTGTATCTACACTGCATGTAACACTGAGCTTGTGTCGACTTTTCTTCCTTGAGTTCAGTGTAAAATCTCGTGGTATTAATCAGAAAGCATGATTTAGACTTCGGTCTGAACCAAAATCAAATTATAATATACAAATATTTTTTGCGTTTCTGCCTACTGCAGAATGATGTGTTTTGATTTGGAGAAGACAACTTTAAATTATGGTGTGCCTTGGTCCTATAACTATTTCTGTCATTTCCTGCATTTTTGGGAAGGGATGGTGGCGTGAGCCATCCCACTGTTTCTCAACTGAAATATGTGGTAAAAGTTGGGAGTGAGTATGTGAAGTCACATGAAATAATATTGAGGGACAGTGTGCTTCATATTCACTGTGTTGCTTCGTGCACTCCACATCTGTGCACATCAGTTCTTGTGTCAGAGGAGCCCTTTCAGCTTCAGGTACAAGGGTAGGACTTGTCTAGGTGTTGGCTTGCTGATTATTCCTTGTATTTTTTTTTTTTTTAATTTTTTTTTGAAAAGTTCAATAAAATCACAAGAACTCAAAAGCTAATGTATGTGAGAACTAAAATTGTATGTGTTAGGGTCAAGAGAGATCCCATGATTAAAGGCGATTAAAAGTATGCTCAACAATACTGAATAAAGTTTGACAAGAGTGTTGCACACTGACATTTCCTACCCTCTGAATACAATCCTAGCAATGTCTGTGGTATTTATAATCTCCTGGTTTGTTTATTTGTTCATAGATTTTTTTAATTTTATTTTTATTTGCTTTTGAAACAAATGCCCTCATGTGCAGTGGTGTGTTATCCTTTTGTGGGTTGCTAGTATTGCTGGCGTTGACAGGCTTTGGAGTGGCAGCTCGGACCAGCAGCACTTGAGTTAAGGAATGTCTGGTTAGCAGTAGCAAGCTTTTGTCCTCTCTGTGAACCAGCCTCCAGGAGGGGAATGAAGTACGCTCTTTGCTAATGGCTGGCACGGTATTTGCTACGTAGCAGAGTAATGATGGGACTCAAAAATCCCAGGCTTTGTTCCTGGCTGTGGGGCTCGTCGTTTAAACGTAGAAAAATCAAATGCATGACCTTGGACATCGGTGCCACAAAGGGGATAATTAATCAGATGATGTATTGTGTCGGGAGACCAGAGTTCTGGTCTTGGTTTTGTCAGATGTCACCTAGGACAACCACTTCGTTACCCTCTCTGTAGGGTGGGAAGCAGCGACCCTAATTCCTAATTAGCGTGGGGTGTTGTCCGGTGGTCAGAGCTGTGAAGAGCACAAGGTTGTGCATGCTAATGCTGATCCTCCTGCTGACTACCTAAATAGTTTCTTTTTCTCTGCCTTGGCCGAGAAGGACTTTGCCGGTGGTGGTGTTGCATCTCTTTTCTGGAACCCTGTAGGTCCCTGACGGCAATGAAAGCACAGTGATGCTGGCTGGCCTGGTTGGTGCAGGTGATGTGCAGAGAGCTCAGGCAGGCTGGAAATAAGTTCAAGTCCGTTAGTGGAGTTGGAGATGCTACCAGCGAGCTCTGGAAGCCTTCCTGAGCAAGGGCAAACTGCTATTCCCGGATATTTTGTTCAAGTCTCAGCAGACTGGCATTGACGTGGGTAAAGGCAACTGTCTAACCCCAGCAGTTTCTGTCTTTTTCTGTGGATTCCCGAGGGAGAATCTTTCCAAACAAAATATTCTGAATTATTTTTTAGCTTTTTTTCCCACTACCAAAATTGTCAGAAGTGACTGAAATCTTTCAAATCAAACTTTGCAGAAGCAGTCACTGAGAATTTCAGCTGAAATGACTGAAGTTTGTTAAATGGAATGATGCAATATTAGAAACTTGTAACATGAATTTCAAAGAACAACTGTGCCTGTTGTCTTTTACCATGGATGTTATTCCTTTTTTTCCATGGGACCAGTGTTTTCACGTGGCCTGCTAAAATTGAGGACACCTTTCATAGCAGATGTGATAACACGTTGTCATCTAAGGTAGCCACTGAGATATTTAGGATTAATGGTATTGGTTGACAGTTCTTCCTAGGAAAAAAAGAAAGATACTGTCCGTGAGTATTATGTAGTAACATCTGACATGAATCTGAGTAGGACTTGACTTAGAATAATATAGATTATTTTTTTGTTATATCTGTCTTTATTTTGAGTGTGCAATGCTGACATAAACCAGTTTTGAGTTAGTGTTCGAGTATGGGTTGGCAGTGCTCTAGAAGAGCATGTAAAGAGCTGGGATTGATGATACTTTAAAATCTTTTTAAGTGTTGGACAGCAGTTGGAGCTTTTCCAGTTGCTTTTTCAGAGAATCTTGCAGTTGCATGAAAATTTGGTTTAAGTGGGAAATGAAAAGATTTCTCTTAAAAAAAAAAAAAAAAAAAGCGGGGAAAAAAACATTCCTTTCCGTTTTCTGTAAATTGGTAGCAGTTACAAGGTGACTTAATTTTTCACTGTTTTCATCTAACCAAGGAAGTCTTTTGTATAGACAGTGCCCTACAAAATTTTGAAAGGAAAAAATGAGCAAAGTGGGTTATTTTTCCTCTTTTGAAAGGGAGAGCATGCAAACTCAGTCTAGTGAGCGGGCAGATTTGGAGGCTGCTATTTCAGAAAGCATTGCCATTTTCACTTTCCAGATCTATATTCAGCGAAATCAACATTTTGTTAAAATGTCTTTGACATTTGTCTGAAGAGTATATATCAATAACGATGGACTTTCTGTTTTGAGAAGGTGATGGATTTGTAATTTTTGGGATAACGTTTACAATAGTCACATTGAACAATTAAATATAAACATAGCACAAACTGAAAAATATCATGAGGTTTAGTACGCTTTTTCTTCTTTGCATCCCAGCTAATATCCAAGATGGATTTATTTTTTGCTTGCCTGGGATGTGCTCTACTTTAGGTTTCATGTGTTGCTGGATTTAGGAAGACAATATTTCTTTTTCATTGCAATGCTAAAGAAGCATGTGGGCTAGGCAGGGATGGGAGGCTTGAGTCTGTGCATAGCAATCACAGGCACTTGTCTACGTCAGTTCTGTAAGATAGCTTGAATAAAATACATTCCTTTCCCAAAAGAAAGGGGTATGTTCCTTGCCTCAGAGGTGCGTACTAAAATCATGGCACCAGAATCATTCTCATGGCCAAAAGACCACCAGAAAACCTCTCTGTTGGCTGACAGTAGAGGAAATCTCAGATATTCAGCTCACACATGGGTGCATACACTGTGCTTGTTTAAACATAGGTGAGAGGAGACCTGCTTTCCTGAAATCCTGGGAGGGATGGTGGTGAGGAAGGAGTAGCAGTTTCTGTGGGCTCTTCTCATTGCTTTCGTTATTTGGTGTTTAACTCACCCCATGTGTTGTGAGAGCAGGCACCCCTAGCCAGAATGTGGTTTTCTGCAGTAGGCACAGCACCGGGAGCTTAGCGGTTTGGTACCCGAGTCCTCTTGTGGGCATAGCCTGAAGTCCATCAGCAGAAATGAAAAATACTTGTACCTTCAGATCCCTCCCAAATACTATTGAAGTTCCATGTATGTGTGGCTTTCATTGACATGTCTTTTTCCTTGCTTTAAAAAGAAAACCAACAAAAAACCAAACCAAACCAAAAATGGAAAAAAAGAGTAATTAAAGTAAAAGGAGAAAGTTTCTTCTTGTGATGAATTCTGACTGCAGTCCATCCACATTGCACATTCCCATCCATCAGTTCTTATCCCTGTATGTTTAGCTGCTATGCTGCCTTCTGACCCTTGCCAGCCGCGCTGCCTGGCCCCTCTTTGGGTGAGGAGTGCTCTTCTGCCCCATCCTCTTCCTCTTGCTGTAACCCTTCCGCTGATGACCTGAATGGAACAGTGTCTTGCCATTAAAAAGCTTCTTTAATTGTTATTTCCAGCCATACTTTCTGGATCCTGGATTATTTTAAAACTACCTTAGTTTTTGGAAAAGTGTAGGACCTTTAAGTACTCTTCCCTCCCCACCGGTGCTTTTTCTTAAAAACGTTTTTACTTGTAATGTTCTGCTTTCACCCATTTGACCCAAGAAGCCAATGGCCTTTAATACTGTTTGTAGCATATACAAATATATGTATGTATGCTTAAAATTGCTACTTGCTCTGCATAAGGGATATTTTCTTAAGTTGTTCAGCACCTAACAGGCAAGCCCTCTGAGCAGGGCTGCCTTCCCAAGAGCGTGGCTTTCTGTGGTGGCTTCTGCCTGGCCAGAGAGCGGGGCAGGGGGGGTGAGGATGCTCCCCTGCCTTTGGCCGTGGATGCTGGAGTGTCTTTCAGCAGACCCAAAGCTAGCCAGGATCAGTCCCGCATCCAGGCTGGCTCCTTGGATGTTACTGTGATACCGTAAATGGAAACATGAGGGTAGCATGAAAAGTTGTCTTCTCTTATCGGTTAATTATTAGAAATATGAAAATAGTCAGTGGAAATATTCTCCTAGTGTTATACAATGTTAAAAGTAATTCAGCAGACCGAAAAATTTTTTATCTATATCAAAGAATCTGTAAAAGTAATTTTTATAGGAGGGAGCAGAAATGAGACACATGCTACAGCAATCATTTGATATGATCTAAAACAGTAATTCCAGTCAGCGTTCGTCAGACATTACAGCGTTTTCAGTTTAAAAGTTGAACGACTAGACCGCAGCTTTTATGAAGCCTGAGGATTGGCAACCGTGTCAAGTATGGGAATCGTGTCCTATAAGCATCTTGACCGTGCTGCAAAGTGCCATAGAACAAGCGAAGCCACGAAGCCACATCTAAGCAACGTATAAGTTGCAAAGACTCTTAAGGTTTTCTGCTTGCATAAATGAATTCGAGTTTAGCCACAGATGCCAAATAAAATTTGTTCCCCCAGTTTGTAATATGAACCTTGGTTTTGAGACCCGTCTAGTGCTGTATGTCTAGTAGGAGGCTTCCAGCTTGAAACTGAGCTCTTAATTCAGTGGTTTAGAAGTACTTCTAGGCTGTTTTGCTTTAACACTATTATCCTGGTTCTTGGTGCCTGATGCAGGCTTTCCTAGCTCTCCTTACAGCAATCTTCTACCTAAACATGAAGTCCCATGTTGAGAGGAGGATTTAATTCCCTGTGTTGTAGGCTAAAGAACATGTTACACACCCCCATAGAGTAGCGTGTAAAACACAGTATAAGCCTGCAATGACTTAGTGAAAAGGCTTTGAAAAGTGTGTGTTTGAGGTCTTAATTGAAGAGTGAAGCTGCGTTTTGAGTTCAGTGCCATTCCGAAGGATGGTTTCAGATGATGCCTGGTTCTGTTGAAAGTCTTTAGTTGGTGGTGGACATGTTGGCATTTAAGCAGACAGCAGAAGGTGCTGTAAAGTCAAATGAAGTTACACTCGCGGGGTGCAGGACTTAGTGAAGTGAGAAGAAATAAGAGACCTCAACATGGGATCAAATTGTAGATTCATTGATTTGAAGATCGGAAAATACTGTTATGATCATCTAATTCAATTTAAATAATGCCATCAGTAGAGTATCACCTTGGCCTGTGTGAAGCACGCATGGTCTCTTGGAGCTGGAACGTATTGTGAATAAACGGTTGTAACGTAAAAAACTTCATACAGCGGGGGATCAACTCTCGTCTTGGGTAAGGCGTTCCAATGGTTATAATTAGTCTAATCTCTGTGTGTTATTTGTACCCTGAATTTATCCATATATTTGGCTTCCAGCCACTTAACCTTGTCACACCTCTGTCTCTTAAGTGAGTGGTCAACCAGTCTCCTGTCAATTCCTTCTCCGTCTTCATTTTCAGAGTTTGCGTAATTGAACAGCATTTTAATTTGCGGCTGTTGAAGAGGGTGAATTGATTTAAATCATTTTGACTTTAAAGTAGAGGGCAGGAAAACTTGATTTAAACAATCAGTTTAAGTCTTGTTTGGTTTCTGCAGTTCTTACTGATTTTCCGTTCCCAATGACGTCTGTTGGGTAAGTGACGTTTAGTGTGCTGACACGCAGCAGATGAAGTAGTCTTTATTCAGAGTGTACTCAAATCTTTAGCCAAGCAAATGCATTGTATGCATACCTATATATTTAAAAAGTTTATGGAGTTAATGTTCATTTAGTGAGTTTTATATTACAATATGACTGATGATGTATTTCTTATTTACTAGATGGTTTAATGTTACGATTGACTTTGTCAGCTATACTTACATAGAAATTGGAACTTCTATAAACTGTAGAAAAGATCATTGAAATAATTTTTATTAATATTTTGTTTTATTTTTAATGTGCCAGGTTACTTTAAAGATCTTATTAAAAAGCATTTGTGTTTAAAACTAACTTTTATATTAAATAAAGGGAAAATAGTACTCGGTTATTAAGAGGAACTCATGGTTTCTGTTTGAAATATCCACGAGAGTTTTAGAACTAGTAGGTATCACCCTTCAGCATATTGTTTATATTAGAAGACTGGAAGAGAAAAACACATTTATCTTGTTTCTTTTGCTCCTGGTAGATTTTTCAACTTCCGAATGAGCTAGTTATTGGTCTGTGGTTGTTGAATAAGCTGTGAGAAAGAAGGTATTCTATTATGCACCTGCTTATTGATTAGTTTACTACATTTCAGTTTTGTGTAATTTGTGATTTTTATTGGGTTAGTAGTTTCAAAGAAACTGCAACAGCAAATGAGTACTGCTTAAGCATTGATGAAAGAAAGAATGTAAATCGGTTTCATCATTTCAAATGTAATTTTGTTGAATAATTTAAATAAGAGTCAGAATTTTTCATTAGAACATACAGTAATGTTACAGAAAAAAGCCATTTCTTTACCAGACAGGTTTTGGAGCGCTGCTGGTTAGCCTGCTTCTTCTAGAATTATTAAACATTGTCAAGAGTTAGGAGTAGCCATCTATTCTCATTTGTGAAGCTGCCTACGAAAATAACTTTTTCAAATATTTCCCTTATTCTCGGCTGATGATGCCGACACCCCATTTCTCAAGTGCCTTTTTGAACATGTCTATTGAATGTATTATATCTAAAGTATGAAATGGGGTGCTCGTTGGCTGGAGGTACCAGCTGAGCAGAATGGCCCAGGCTCAGCGTTTGGTGTGCTTACCTTGTGCTGTGCTTCTCAGACCTTTCTGTCTCTTGCTCACTGTTTTTTCTGCCGGTGTTTTTCCAGGATCATTTCAAATTTAATAACGATGTTATTTGGATATTCCATTTTTCTGCCCTCATAACTGCTGTTCATTAATCATACCAGTTCTTTTAAAAGAGTGAGTTGATTTTGCTGAGCTCTGCTCAACTTGGGGCAGTTGTCCTCTTTCACAGTGATCTTATCACTGAAGTCCTACTGGTACTTGAACAAACTGGAGCTCTTCCCTGTAATTGTTTCATCCTTTTTGGAGACTTTCTTCCATGCTTATGTATATGCTGCTCTATTTCCTCAGTCTTCTCAAAAAGATATAGTTATGTAAATAACGCTTAATTTCTATGTATGCTGACTTTTAAACTCTGATCATAGGTAACCTTAATTTATAAGGAAACCAAACTAAAGATAGGCCTTTCCCCTAACTCATTGAAATAGCAACTAAAGGCCAAAGCAAGATTTTTTTTTTTTTTTTTTTTGCCAGCTTATTAATTGTATAGTTTTGTTCGGTGCGATAACTCCGTTTCTATTTGTATTTCTCGTGGAGCCGGGCACAATGATGTAGGATGGAGAGCTATCAAAAAAATAGTACAATTAGAAACGTAATTCCCTTCCCCCTCTTCAAAGAGGGAAAAGGAAGCTTGTTGGCTGTGTCACTTTCTTCTTGCAAGTCGACGTAACTGGTGCAGATCCTGTGAGAAGGATCAGGGTCGGGAACAAGGACCGTTGTGCAGTGTAGCCCTGTGCAGCAAGTCAGAAAACTGCAAAGTGGCGGTCAGAGGAAAGGTTTTATTAATGCTTCAAGCTGCCCGAGAGGAAAGTGAGCCAGGTAAAGTGTGCTAGAAATATATCCAGGCACGATGGAGGCTCTCTGCCAGAAGAGTATCTCCTTATGCTCTTGAGAGGAGTCCAAATGGGTGTTTTCTTATCTGTGTTTTAAAAAAGGAAAGTGAAATACACTGTAAAGCTAATTTTACCCACATCTCATACACCACTGCTGCAAAACTAATTGATCTGTGGGGAAACATCACCTTTCCGAAAGCCAGTCGACCTCCGGCCACTTGTTACAGTCCCAGCATTTGCTCCAGTTCCTCCTCCTGGCAAACGCTTCTCCAGCGCGCACTGCAATGTCTTGGTTTAGGCTTCCAGTGGGGTGCCTGAAGTAGGCTTGTGCTTTCCTCCATTGGGCTTACTACTATTCGTGATTTTTATGTTCTACATGAACACGGGTTTATTAAGAAATAGCCCCCTACAGTCCGGCAGTGGTGTGTGAGGCTCACGAACAGCTCTCCACAGAGCTTTTGAACTTTGTCTTCTGAGTACAGCTCTTTGCACAGCAAAGAAGAAATGTGAGCCTAAAGCGTTTGCAGTCATTAGCTTAAAATCCTTTCTCTGTAAAGGCTAATAGTGATTTCATTTTTCACTAGAGTAGAGTTTTTAGATATTGTTTGTTGTCCTTCACCAGTAATGTTGCTATTGTTTCTCCATGCAATGTCTATTAGCCTTTTAATCTTATTTTTACTTTCCAGTTGTTTTGTGTTTTGTTTTTTTTTTTTTTAAATGCAAATTAGTTTCCATTGCATACAATTCTAAATGTAAGAAACAATGTAAAAAACAGGTGTTCCTTAATTTATATTTTCATGTTATAGATGACATAGTGTGTTCTAGGTCCCCGGAGCCCTGAATTTCTGCAAAAGATTTATTGTGGCAGTTCCTGAAAACACTGCTGTGAAGCAGTAACCCCTTGTTTTCTGGGTCGGTGCAGCAGACAGCTGGAGCTGCATGTGGCGTCTCGGCGATGATGTCTTGCGTTACCTTCAGGAAGACTTGTGGTACCTCACAAGTTGCCACGTGGAAAGCGACTCTGTTTCTTCCCTTTAGGTCAAGCTGTTAAGTGCCATTTGTGTCCTGCTCTTCTGTACCTGGGACATCTGAGGTTCGAGGTGACTGTGACTTCACTTGAGTTGAGCAGGAGGGTCCCTTGGGCCTTTCGTCTCCTTGCTCTCAGGGTGAGGGCTACCTTTGGTACGCGTCCTCCTGTCTATTCTGTCTCCAGGATCATGGTAGAGTATTTCTGCTCTTTCATGTCTGTTTCCCAGTTGTGCTGTTGGACTCCATGTGAGTCACCCTTCTCTGGGATGAAGGCAGGTTGCAAGGGAGAGAAACTACTAAATTAAGGGGTGGGGGGAGGACGCAAATTGTCCAAGAAAAGTAAATGTGTTTGTGTTTCATTTGTAAATGGTGGCAGAAGGAAAGCCTGTTGTTGCTCAGCGGTGACTTAAGATCTTTTGAAAACTATTTTCTGCTGAATAAACATTCATGCAATGTGGATTTCTCTCATTGCCACACTAGCTATTATCCACTGAAGGTTTTGTCCATTACTAATATCTCAGCCATCAGCTCTGGAATGACATTTCTTATATTGCAGACAACCTTGAGACGTTTTGTAAGACAGAAATTGGTTTTCACTGCTAACCACAGAAGTTCACGTAGCTGATGTGATGCCCGGTATGTTGCATAAAGTGATTCTGTTGTGATGGGTTCATTTTTGTTGTTTGAGCAACCCTCTGTTGCAATGTCAGTAGAGTCTCCCAGCTGTTCCTGCTAGGCTTATTGAGGAGCTGCAGGTTTATTTCGTGTGTTGCTCTTGAATGTGGATCTTTGTAGGTTACAGATTGGTGCTGGATGCAGTAAATCTTGTTACAGCCCAAGTCCCTGGGTTTGGCTCGATGCCTGCTATGTCAGGAGGAGGTTGAGATGCTTTCTGGAAGGGCTGATGTTTCTGGTGTTGCCCTGAGCCACCAAAGAGCATCCATGTCTTATCCAGTATGGAGTTTCTCTGAGCAAACAAAATGCAACATCCCAATGAACTTTGTATATGCTTTTTGTGTATTAAACAGTTGTCGAGGCATCTTGTAGGTAGATGTGAGCAGATGTGAGAATGTGATGTGTGTTTTTCTAGTCTGGATTCTTCTGGTGAAACTTCAGAGTCTTTGTTTTTCAGCGAGGATGTTTGTACGCGTAATGCTCTTTAAGTATATTGTTTAAAAGCACATTACCTGGCTTTTTGGGAACTGAGGTCTTGCAGAACTTCTACGAGACAGGAAAATGGATTTCTTGGTTGCTTTGATCTGTCTTCACTGTGCAAGAGCACAAAAATACTGTTACAGGCGCTTTGTTTTAAGGTTTTAAGTCTTCACATTAATCAAAGTGTAATTCATAGATTTGTTATTTCTGCTTAATGTCAGGCTTTACTTCTTCCTCGTCTCTTCTTCAGATAGAGATATTATGTCATTGCTGCTTCGCTGATAATCTTGCTTTTTCCAAAGATCCCATCAACAAAATTACTTCAGGTATATTTTGTGCTCCTCACCATTTATTTTATGACTGCTGGATGCAGTAAGCTAGTCATGCCTTAAATTGATTTAAATATCTGTCAAATAAGAAAAATAATAGAAAAAAAATCAAGTAAGCAGCATTTTATTATAACATGCTACTCTATTGCTGGATTTGTTCTCTGTCTTCATTAACATTTAAACTTTACTAAGAGATGCATAATAAGTTTTTAGAGAGGGTGGTAAGATATGGTCAGACCTCCATAGGTGGTGTACTGGCTGATAATTTGGAAGTCATTTTAGAAATGCCTTGTTTTTGCATGTGCAAAATGAATGTAATCCTGTTTACCCTGGATAATTTTAGATCTACCGTTGGGGAAAATGTGTAGAAAAGCTGAGTAATACAAGAGTTATTAGATGTGTGCTCCAAATGGCAAAGTCCACAGGGGTTTCTGTAGATGCTGTGTACTTGTTTCAGTTGCTTCTGCCGGCTGATGTTTTTTTGGAAGATGTAAGGAAAAGTGTAACTTCGTTCCTTTGTCAGACCGAGAATAACTTCTATGAGCCCTGTAGCTGTGAAAAGTATATTCAAGGAGGCTGTTTGCAAGAGGTATTATCCACTTGGTTTCCTTGGAAACATGAAACAAATATTGACTTGAGAAAGCTGCAGCTTAGAGGAAATCCTAAACTGTTGGTTCAGGCTTTTAAATTAATATCTCTGAAGAGTTTAGGCTGTGTTGAAAGTTACTGCATGTCCATGAAATGATATTCATAATAATTCTGGGTTTCTAAGTTTCTTGATGTAATAGCTAATTCTGGATGCTGGAGGACTGAAGACAGTCTGTGAGAGTTTTGCTGGATAAGGAGCGCTGAACTGGGATCCCTGGCTCCAGTTTCACCTGTGTTAAGCAACACAACTCCCGTTGGAGTTAAACTAATGCTCCTAAAAATCAGGTTGTTAGTGCCTTACTCACAACTGATGGACTGCAACCTGGAATGTTTTCTTCTTGGTGGAGTTAGACACTGTAAATCATCATTCATGCCTTGTAAATGTTTCTAAATTCCATGGAGGGTGGTTTGACTGCTCTTTGTTATATTTATGCACAAGATTATGTGATAACCCTAGGCAAATTACATTTACTGGATAACTTATTTTTATTGGATAGGAATTTTCATATCCACTTATTTTTAAAGGCTGCTGATCATAATTTGGTCTTGCTGGGCTTGTTAAGGTTTTCAAAACAAAGCTCCTTTATCCGCGGAGCGTAGTGTTAGATTATCCTGAGGTTGGTGGTAAATTCATGCTGGAGGGGGTGGAAAGGGGCATCTGTATGGGAGAAAAAGCATACAGCAGAGTGTTGCGTGCTCATTAGGAGTGATGAGTTGTATACAGAGTGGATAGAGGTTGCTTCAGTGCTCTCATTAGTGAGGAACAGGTCTTGGTTCAGTCAATCTAACTGAGGTGCTGCTGGCTGTGGTTTTATTTGTGCTTCTCTTAGTGCCAGTGCTGGCTTATGAGAGTTGTCACCCCTCTCCTGTGGTGCCTGTCCCTCTGTCACTCATCCCACTTCCACTGCCAGTAGACCGGGTCAAGAAACTGCCCTAACTTCTTGGTGTTTACTGATTTATTCTTAACTCCGGTTATTTTCCCCGTTCATCCCCCAAAACAGCTATGGCTGTGCAGGAATGGACCAGGTGGTTGGAATCCACCAGTGCAGGAAAGCACCTCTAGCCATTCCCAAAATTAGGAGTGTGACAGCCTTACATCCCCACTGTTCTTAATCCAGAAGAACGCCTCCAGAACAGAGAAGAGATCTTGGATTTCCCTGGGGAAAAGCCTATCCCACTTGTGTTTGTCGTCTGGCTGTAGTGCTGGTTGTTTCGTGGCCATGAGAAGATGGCAAGGCATGGTTTTTAAGGAGGTTTGATGTATTATGATTAACAAATGATGTACTTGGAAAGAACATGAGCATGCAAGCCTTTGCTTGTGTTTTAGACCTGGATAAGTCTTTGTGTGTCTCAAACCATTGAATTTTCCCCAAAAAATGTCTGACATATTTTATGCAAAATATTATTACCTCTTACGAACTGAACCTTACTTGGTGATTATGCAGGTGTTTATGCTGAGTGGCATTTATGATAAGTAGCCTGAAGTAGCCTTATGTGGCTACATTAATTAAGGCAGGATGAATCTAGGTCTGCCTACATCGTGGGGCTGCAGGAGGATTTTACACTGGAAGTAGGAGCTGAGATGCAGGCAGGCAGCTGCACAGGTGCTTGGAGGGATCAGGTCCTAAATGTCCAGAGGCATTGGTAGTGTAAGCAAGCAAGGACCGCTGAAACCTGTACGTCTGTGTGTCACACGTAAGACATTTGTATCTATGGGCTATATGTCTTGTGGAACTTACGAGCAAATAGGGGACCATAGAAGCCCTCCATGCATGAGTCAAGTGATGCTGCTTTTCTCATCAAGCCAGTTTAACTGAGGAGAAAGGCTTTGTTTAATGTTTCTGTAAATAATGCTTAACATCCTGAAGGTTACAAGGATGTTTGTCTCTGATGTGGGTGCTAAGGAAGGATTCAGCTGTTTTGTTTTTCAGTGTCTGGTTCTAGCAGATGAAGGCAGCTTGCTCTTGATTTGCCACCTGCAACGGCTATGGATTACAGTGGCAGAGGATGTGAGATGGCAGAAAGATTAATGAATGGGAGGAGGGAGTCGGGGACATATGGAAAGAGGGAGAAGTGCATATGTAGAAAAGACATAGTGGAAAATAGCAGTGATGCAGAATCCCGTGGAGACTCCTGCTGTTGGCAACTCGTGTACAGAAGCATTAAGCTGAAGGGGAGGTCAGTAAATCAGGAAAAAAGGTTTCTCGGTTGGTGTTTGCAGGCAGAAGACTGAGAGAGGGAGGTGTTTGGCGAGTCTTAGGGTGGGGTGGGTTTTTGTTTCCTTACTTGTTTTGAAGTCTGCAGATCATGAAAGCAGGAGGTAGAGTTTTGTGTGGGTGAAGGCACCACAGCAGGTATACTGAGTCATTCATTAAGGATCATGAACATGCATCAAAAAAGTGAGTATGGCAGTTTAGGATGCCAAACTAACAGAAAAGGAAGACAGCGTTGTCAAATGAACTGTGGTTCTTTGTGTAACCAAACAAACTACATGGATTACTGCCAAGTCAGTCAAAATGGATTTGCAGCATAAGAGTTTGGCTAAAATTATGATTGTTTTTATGTGAAGCTGTTGTGCGAATACAAACTGAATTTCTTACTGCAGGATTGATTGTAAGATAAATGCCTCCAGATGACAGCTAGAAAGAAGTAACTGCTCTTCACTTAAAAGGAAGAAGGGATAACTTCTCCCAGTGGAGGTGTATAGAGAATTCTCAGAATAGGAAAATAAAAGATGGAAACGTATGAGATGTCAGTGTGATATTGCTTTTATTTGAAGAGAGGAATATTCTGGGTTCTTTCATTTTATAATATGATGAGTGTCTTGATGAGTATCACTCACGTTAAGTCATTAGAACAGTAGCCATATAAGTAAGGTATGCAGCCTCTAAGGCAGCAGTCAGGGGAAAAAATACACCCTTAGACCTATTGCACTTTTCCAATTTCCTCTGATTTTCTAGGATATCACCAGTAAATTAGTAGTTGCAAAAACTCAGTCGTGTAGAAACACTGGGGAGCTTTGTATGTTCGGTGTTTTTCTGGCAGAATATTGGTAGTATTTTCAGCTTTAGACTCCTTGTTGTTTCTAGCAAGTATAGGTAGACTTTAGAAATGGTCATGTGATATTTATTTAACTGTTGCTTCTGTAATACTGGAGGCTCAGAGCATCTCTCAGCTTTGTGGTGGCTCCAAAGCAGCTCCAGTGCAGCATCAATGTCAGTCCTCGGATATGTTGGCTCTTACCCTAGGTTGTATTGACTTCTGGGAGTAAGGTGATGAAAGAAGTGAGAGATGACATTAGTTGCAGATTAAGAGAAATATCAGTTCAAGAGAAGGTAAATATCTCTTTCTTACTTACCTTCAGCCTGTGATGGTGTGAATCTCTGACTATCAGCCAGTTCTCTGACTGGGCCTGAGAGCTACAAGGTGTTAAAGCTTTCTGGACAGAGCACTTGAATTCTCTGTAGCCTGATGTGGTGAAAGAGCGAGTGAGCTATTTCTGCTAGAGGGAAGATGTAGACTTCTGTTTTCAGCTCCATGACAAGACATTCTTCATGTTGATGCTGAAATCACCATTGGAAGTATTCAAGGTCAGGTCGGATGAAGCTTTGAGCAATCTGATCTAGTGGAAGATGTCCCTCCATGGCAGGGGGGTTGGACTAGATGGTCTTCAAAGGTCCTTTCCAACCCAACCCATTCCGTGGTTCTGAATGAGAGAAGTTAGTATGGATGTAAGTTGCAGATGTCATCTCCTTTGAATTGGAATCGTCTCTTTCATGTCTTCCAGTGTGTGTTTGTCACAAAGCTGTCATTGCTGCAGGCTGCCCGGGGAGGTTAGAGCCAGTGGGCAAATGGCTTCCTTTAAGAAGAGGACAGGGTGAGGAAGAAAACTGATGATGGAATTGGCAAGGCCCATGGAGTCCCCATTGCTGACTGAAAGGAACTAATTATTCTGGACTTTTGTGTCAGGTGTACTTGGTCTGCGTTCAAATCTGCACCCTGTACAACTTGAAGATAAATTCACCGAACAGCAATATAATGGACTGGACATATGTAAACAGTGAAGTTACTGAAAGAATAGGAAATACTGGGTGTAAGAGGGAAAGACTTATGTGGCAAATGGAGTCTTCTGCAAAAAGCCCGGTTTTAATGTACTCAAAAAAAAAAAAAAAAATCTGAGATACTGGCAGGCATCCTCTTCAGTTAGCAAACTGCAGAAGCGTGTCTGTGCAAAATGAGAAATGTGTTTGCTTGGCCAGCTTTTCTGAACTCAAGCATTAAAGGTGTTGTGAAATACTGTAGAATGTACAAATGAGCATGTTGTCAAGAAAAATCACTTTGCAACACGTGAAGTTGTACATAGAATGCAGCTGGGGTGGCCATATAAAAACAAGAGTGAAGCTGGTTAAGAGCAGTTGGCCCTGTTTCTAAAAATGATGACTTTTCTATATATATAATAACTTATGCCATTCTCCAGGCTTGCTAGAGGCAGTTTATACACCACAGTTCACCTCATTTAGTTGTAGTGACAGTCCCAAACCTACGAATGTTGAGATTTTGGGGACAAAATTTAGGAATGGGGACAGGACTTAGGAATCCAGTCTTAATTGTATCATTTTAAATATTTCTCTGCGTGTGGTGAGGTGGGAATGGAGAGGAAGGAGGGGGAGCATCTGCTTCTTACTGAGATAAAGATGTGGTTTTTGGTTTTTGTTTTGGTTTTTTTTTTTTCTGAACTGAATCAGTCATTGAACTAAAGGAGGGAAAGAGCGAGTCCTTGGAAAGAGATGAGCAAGCAAGAAAGGAAAGCTGCAGGAACTGATGGAGGACTGAAGGAGTGGCTTATGGTGTGGGGCTAATGGGAGGGAGAGCGGGCCACGGCATCTGGAGGCTTCCTAG
Organism: Stercorarius parasiticus; assembly: GCA_013396915.1. NCBI lineage: Eukaryota > Metazoa > Chordata > Aves > Charadriiformes > Stercorariidae > Stercorarius > Stercorarius parasiticus. Next base: position 19,671 of record VWZL01001685.1, read on the forward strand.
TGAATATGGGAACTGGTTGGGTTCCCACTTGCCAACAGGCTATTCGGGAGAATAATACATAATAACAGAGAAGACCCAAGGACAGCAAGACCCAAGTGCTCTCACGTAATACCAGGGAAGGAGGGAATAGTTGTGATTCTCAGAAGAGTTGAACTATTCCAAGTGCTGTGGTGGCAGTGCAATACTGAAAATACACATTGGTGGGTTTCATAATTCACATCTGAAGAGCCTGTGCCTCTGCAAGGGTATGGACATGTTTGGGTGTAAGAGCAGCTCTTTGCCCAGAGCTGTGCATCCTTGAAGCATCTGGCCCTTTTCTCCTGGCTCCATCTCCCTTCCCGCTCGGTAGCAGAAGTAGCTCCATCCTTGCGGAGGTCTGGAGAGCATGGCTCGCTGAACTGGAGGTTCTCGGGTGCTGGAGTGGAGATGCCATACAAATAGACAAAAAAATTGTTGCATGGGGGAAAAAAAAGAAGTGCGTTAATCTTGGATTTACGTGAAGTCTAAACAGTGAAGCTCTCACTGTTTACACAGTAGATAGAGAAGTATCTATTAAAGGAAATAAACCACTGCACATCAAAATCTAAAACAGCCACTGTGGGATTTTTTTGAAACAACTGTGCTTTAAAAAAGTCAGGTCCTTTAATTTGCAAGCAGCAGGGACATGGCATAGCGGAGTTTTGCTCTTGATACAAGTGGAGATCCACTTCTGTCCCTAGCGGCTTTTTGTGGGGGAGAGTGTTAACTTCAGTCAGTGTGTCCTGAATGTCACTGTAGCTAAACTGAAGTTATTCCTTCATAGTTTCATCATATTGTTTGGATTTATAGTAGTGAAAAATCCTGTAGTTTGTATACACTCTGGGGGCCTTCTTTGCTGATTTCTTTTCTTAGATACTTGAAGCTAACTTTTCTTCAGGTTTTTAAAGACTTGGTGCTTAGTTAAGTGTGATATAGATGGCTGTACACACACAAATTGTTGATTTTCATGGTTTATCATTGTGTCTGGGCTTCAAGTTAAAAAAAAAATTGATTTTTTTTTTTCCTTTGACATATTTGAAAATTTGAGATGAGATTGCTTCCTCATCAGTAATAAAAGTGCAGCATGTAAATAGAGGCCTCCATTCACCTATGTAACTGTGTTGGTCTTAAAAAATGCAGTGAAACCCAAGTAATGAAATACAGACTGTGGTGTGTTGTCTGCTTTCATTTCACTGTGTAAGAGAATAGGTGACTTCAATGGGAAGAAAAGCATTGTTCATCTTGCCAAAGTATAATGTGTAGAAGAAACTATTGATTCAAGCTTACACTTGCATTCTTTATAACACTTAGAAGTTCCTTCTGTCTTGTTGCGAGCTCTTCCTTCTTAATTGGTTCTCTGTGTGTATAATTTCTTTCTCCTTTTTTTTTGTGGCCTTGTTACACTGTCGTTTTCTTGTTTGGGATTTGAAATCTAAGCAGGTAATTGGGCAACAGGCTTCTCCAAATTCACTTAACAGTGACTGACTTCTCCTTAGCCCCTATTTCCCATCTCTGATATAAAATTAACGATGCAATAGTGTGCAAAGGAAGATAAAGACTGGGGAGCGTGGGAGTCTACATGGGGGCTTTCCCTTTCCATCTCTGGTACAGACTGTCTGCATGAGTCTGGGAAATGGTCCTAGTGTTCATTCTTCTCGTATTCAAATATCAGCGGTAATACTTGAGGGAGATTGGCATTCCTGTAAAGGTACTAAAACTAGAGGTTATATTAGATGGGCTTGAGAAAGTCAGGGTGCGATCTAGAGGTGCAGAGTTATTTCATCTCATTTAGTGAAATGGTAAAGTTAGCCGTAAAATTTAGCCTCAGGGTGTCTGAAGGTGGGTACTGAAAATGTGTGTCTGCTTTTGAAACAGTTCAGCTACCGGTATTAGTTGTCATATGGAGACATTGAAAAATGGTGTGCATATATTTGTAAATAAACATAGGATAGTTACGAGAGGCATTCTTTATGGGTGGTTATCCTTAAAAGTTCTTGCTTTAAGTAAGTAACCGGGGACAGTTATTACCCTTCCACACCTGGGAGTGAACTGAGAGGCAACTGAAGAAATTATTAGCTTTGCATGCTTTGGCTTTTTGCTCACAGGCATAAAGCTTAGCTTAATTCAATGCCAAGAAGATAATAGTTACCCTTTTTCAAAAAGTGCTCCCTCCATTATCATCTGTACAAAAGGTGAGTGGTTTGAGATGCACCTCACATCATGTCACTTTAAAGAATTATGAATTCTACCTGGATAATGGTTTCAAACAGATTAAAGTATGGTTTGGGTTTTAACTCTTGCAAATGGTAGCATAGCAGTGACAAGGAGCTCAAATCTCGGAGAGGCTGACTTTGGGGAGTGTGTGATTTGTCAGTGATTCTACTAGAATGAAGTGAGGAGGAACAATTTTGATCTTTCGCTCCAGATACCAAATACATGAACACTTACCGTATTTCTGTTTAGTGCATCGGTACTCCGTTAAACTGAAATTAGAAAAGTGAAGTTTTAAAACTATTTTTTCTGTCTTTGTGCTGAATTATATCAGAGTTACAGTGCACCCAAATGGATTATTGCTGTTCAGTAAGTCTTTCAGAAAGTATATGAATACTATGATCAACCCGTTTGCCGAGATCTCTCATGCAAGTTTGTTATAATTAAATCAGTACCCGAAGCACACTTCAGTTTTGCTAACCAGTAATGCCTGATCAGAGGGCCATGGAGAACAACACAGAGTACATGGGTGGTCACTTCGAAGAGAGGCTGATCTCCTCATTTGGGTCTATCCACAGACTCAGCGACTGTAAATTGTTTAATCTGCTTGGAGAGCACAAAAGCTATTCAATTATGTTAATCAGTGTTTCTGCATCATCACAGAGTCGAGCTGTGCTTTTCTTCTTCTGTTGGAAAATATTGTCCATAAATCCATCATAAATGTTTCATTTTCAAATAATTTGTTTTATTTGTACAAGCCCTAGTCATAGATCAGGACCCCCTTATGACAGGTGGTCCACAAACAAACTCCCGAGAGTCTTAAGAGTAAGACAGCTGGCAGTAGATGGACACAAGCAGGCTAATGGGGGACCACACGGGAGAGCAACGAGGGGAATACTTTCCACCAAGAAAAAAAAACAAGAAAAAAAGCCCCAAAAACCCCAAACAAGTCAAACAACTGGAAAAACAACCCAAGTCTCAGCACATCAGCATTGTGGAAAAGAAAGTTTGAAGGTGGACAAATCCCTCTTGTAAATAACTACAAAATGCACTGTATTGTGTGTGTGTATATTTATAAAAAAACAGTCTTTTCTGTGTGTTTCACCCATCCTTCATTTGATTGTTGCTGTGGTGTACAAGAACTGCCTTGGTCTTTCCTGGGTGTTTATGTCACTTCAGTACAACTGGTGCTTGCACAGCAAATGATCCCGTAGCAGTGATGTTTCACTGCTCTCGCTGGCTCTTTGCTCTTCTTGACCTACTCTTGTTTCTCCTGTCTACTCAGAAAGTAGCTCCTTGCATCAAATCTACCTGAGAGGCATCAAGATAACTTTCCCCTTAGCTTTTAAAACCCTTTACGGTTGGTGGTTTTGGTGTTGTTTTTTTTCCCCCCCCTCATGTCTTATTCTTGTTCGTTATGGCCACTCATTTTCCTCCTGTTTCGCCTTACTGGTTGGTATCCAGCCCAAAGGATACATGCATACAAATCTGTCTTCTTTGCTCAAACTCTTTATTTTTCAAGGAGATAACTTCTTTCCTTGTTGTGTGATGAGTATCTTCTGGTGTCTGTGTCTCTCCACTGTGCCCGTCTTTGTAGACTTTGAGTCCCCCTGGGTCAGGACTTAATCTGGAGTTGGGCTTAGTGATGGGTGCTCAAAAAAAAAAAACAAACCACCCAGCAAACCAGCCCATCAGTAAAAGTTGAAAATGATTTAAGACTGCCAGAGGCTGGGCAAGAAGGGGAGAGGTAAGGGCACTAAGGTAAGGACTTCGCTCCCCAGGTCCACTGAAAGTGGGAGAGCACATCAGCTACATTGGTGGCAGCTGGTGCTGTAGCCTGCTCTATAGACTGGGGGGATGCTTGGAAGCAGGATTGGTCCTGCTGGGTTTGCAGCCGTGGGCAGGAGGGGAGGTTTTTGGGTGGCTGTGTCACCTGTGTCACGTGGAGGAGAGGGCAAGCAGGAAAGGGAAAATGCGATGCCGTCTGGTTGGCAAACAGATTAAAAAAAAAAAAAAGTGGAAAAAGACAGTGTTAACAGTTTAATGGCAGCCGAGAGGTTTTTGCAGAAGTCTGGAAAGTTTATGACGTTGTTGATAATAGCATGCAAATCCTCCTGCTTAACAAAGCTTTAGTAGGCTATCAAGTGACATTAGCTACTGACATGGTGCTTAACTCTTATGCCATATAACATGTATAGCTGAACAAGAAATGTAAAAAGTAGTCTTCTCCAAGTCACATTTTTGGCTGAAAATGTCATCAAAGAGGTTAAATACTTGCCTTTTTTTTTGTTTGTTTGTTTTGCTCTGCATTACTGCATTTGTAAGGGTATCTGCAGGCAAGACTGACTTGCCCAGGACTGGTTCCATGGCCAAGGCGTTTTCTGTAATGTGTTGTAGTGGTTCAGTCCCTGTGGTTCTGTGGTGCTGGAGCTCCTGGCAACCTGCGAGGCAGCCTCTGCGCGGCTGTGCTTCAAAGCTTGCTCCATCCCCTTGGATTCATACAGCAGATGTGGCACTGAAATTGAATCCCGCTACATTGGAAGTAAAAAAGAAAGTCGGTTGTGGACTGTTTAGAGAAAACATCACGGACAAAGAATTTCCTCAAGGAGCTCTGGACAGGATTTGGTACTTACTTCCGGGCATCTTTGGGGAAGGGAGTGGGCAGGAGAGGGGAGGCAGCATCGGGCGTGCAAGGGCCAGCGTGTATTTCAGGGATCGCTTATATTTTCACTGATGGTAACTGACAGCTTTGTTTTTCAGATGCATGATTTGTAAACAGGGCAAAAAAATTCCTAAAATTATTCAGATATTTTCAGAAGTAAAACTTGTTCTGGGGTAGGTGGCGGCTCTGCTGCATTTCACCTCCGTTTTTCTGTGCCGTTCAGTTGTCTTAGGCGTGTGTGTAATTTCAGTGGGAATTAGAAACTTGGAAAAGTTCAAAGTCGAACTTTTCCAGAACATGACCTCCACCGTCTCAGTCATGAGCAGGCTCTGGCAGATAGATATCTTATTTGGCAATTACTTCTGTTTGGCAGTAACAAACGTAGCAAGGTACTAAAGAGCTTTTAATGCTCACTTTGAATAAGTTGATAAAATGTGATGGAAAGAAGCCAGAGGAAATGAATCAAGTGCAGTTTGCTAAAGGTACTGCAGCAAATCATGGTAGTTTGAAGGTTGCCCATCAGCCTTGTTCTCCTCTCTTCTACCCAAAAGTGCCCCTGCCACACTGCAGAGAAGTGGAAGTACTTCATGGTACGTATTCTCTATGCAGTCTCCACCAATCTTCATCTTCCTGGTTCTTTGAGTTTTTGGCAGCGTTCTCTGAAGGCTTCATGTTGCCAGTGAGGATCAGTTGGAGCCAAGTGCCCTGGTCGCTCCTGTGCAGACTGCAGGGAGGTGTGTTGGTGGTGACAGATGTCCCTCACCGTGCTCTGAGCTTGTACACATCAGAAAAGATGTTAAGTGTCAAGCATGCTTCACCAGGAAACTATCGAACCTCTTTGGTTTTTACTTAATTTTGACTTGAAGGACAGGCCTTAGATATAAATATTAAAGATCCTTCCACTGGCAGTCCTTGAGTTGTGTCTGCATCCCTCTCTTTGTCTCCCGAGGAACTGAAATCCTAAGTATTTTGTGCAAATGATGTTTTCTCTAGGTTGTTCTCTTCCAAGTGCCAAGTAGTTCTGTCACCTTGCAGACTGCGAGGGTGAGAGTCATTTCCCCTAAGTTCGGTCACTGCCATTAGGCATCTGGTTTAGCTTGATTGCCTACATGTCTTCTATCAGCAGTGGTAGACAGAGGGATCTCCAAAGGGTGTTTCCTCCCACCAGTCACAGAAATGGATCTTAAAAGAGGATAGATTGCTGTCTGGAGGTGATTGTCTTTTTCCTTGACTGCAGAGGGAGCCTTGGACCATTAGCTTTAGTTAAAAGTGTTAGGGTAGCTTAATGTTAGGAGAGCTGAAATCCAGCCTTAGTTTATAGCACAAGTTGAGTAGTTGAGGTAGGCTTTTTTCTGCATTATCCTCCTCTTGGTTGAGGAGGATAATGCAGAAAATGTTGAATAAAAAAAAAACCAAACCAAAATGAGGGAGCGCTATAGTTGTGGTGTTTGATGTATCCCCACAACAAGGCCTGAGTAAAGGATAAAAGTTTCTTGAAAACTTGATTTGCATAATATGCAAGGGATCATTATTAAATCAGTCAGGTACTGAGGTAGTAGCATGTGAACATGCATGTGTCTTCTCTTTAGTCACCCTTTTCTTTCCTTTTGCTCTGAATTCCTGTCCTTCTGTTCCATGATTTAGTGGAGTTACTCAACAAAATACTTGCTTTTTTCTTTCTTTTTTTCTCTGAATTTCTTCCCCACTCCTTCTGATCCATCTCTTTCTAAATTAGGTTTATTCCCTCATGTTTTCTCTTCACCCACCTGTAAGTGTATTCAACCTTGACTGGGAAAGGGACATGAAATAGTCTTCCTCTCCTCCCGCTGAAAAGTTTATCTGGCAAGTTCATGAATTTCCTTTATTCCCAAGAGCAGCTCATAAAGGATAGATTTCTTCTCCCATGTGCAGTGAATGTGTGGTGATTGCCAGATCATTGTTCTTCTAAATAGCTTATTTTTCTCTGTGGATGGACCCTCCCCCCCGTCAACTATTTTTAGAGCACTGATTAAGTGATAAATTAAGTTAGTGTTCAGGCTTCTCTGAAGTACCCAGTAAGGTAATGTAGTACCAGTTGGTCAGTGGGTTTGTTATTCTGGGCAGAGCACCAGCAAACTCATGCACTGAAGCTCAGATGAAAAATGTAACCGAGTTTTTCTCGGGAGTCTGGGGGAAAACCCTAGCCCATCCATTCCTCCGTGCAATGTCTCCAGTTTTCAGCTGGGCTGTTTCAGGTGGCGAGGAGGAGATAGATCACTGTGCTGCAGTGATTGGATCAGTATACGTGATCCAGTTTTCAACATTTTGCAGTGGTGCCCAGTGACAGGACAAGAGGTAACGGGCACAAACTTGAACATAGGAAGTTCCATCTCAACACGAGGAAGAACTTCTTTACTTTGAGGGTGGCAGAGCACTGGAACAGGCTGCCCAGAGAGGTTGTGGAGTCTCTGTTTGGAGACATTCAAAACCGGCCTGGACATGTTCCTGTGCAACCTGCTCTGGGTGACCCTGCTCTGGCAGGGGGGTTGGATTAGATGGTCTCTAGAGGTCCCTTCCAACCCCCATCATTCTGTGATACATGGTTCATGTGTCCAGAAGCAGGGCTGTGTTGGTGCAGGGGTTTTGGGGGGTCTAAGTGCGCAGCTGTAGGAGGAAGCAAGCCAACAGGCTCTGCTGAGCCTGACACTGCTGGATCCCCTCGCATAGAGCTCAGTGTCCAATACTGGAGAAATGAGACCTCTAGAGATCCATTGTCATCTCCCCCCAGCTCCTTCAAGGCGTGAGGTACGTGTTTGGTGCTTCTCAAAGCACGTGTAGATTTTGGTATGTAGCCTTGGCCAGGTTGGCCAGCCTGACTTGCTGCCTCCCCGAGGAACTCCCTTCTCCTGAGCACTCTCACTCGTTGCAGCTGTGTTGCCTCCCAGCTGCTGCTTCTGCATCTTTCTTCCCTGCTGTGAAAGGCTTGTAAACCTCGCCACTGACTTCTCTCCTTTGCTAGGAGGTTGATGTATCTCCAGTGGAGTCTCTGTGCCCTTGGAAGAAGTGGTACTTGCCTTCCTTGGCTACTAGCTCTGCATTCAGTGGTCCAGTTGCAATGTCAGGCTGGGATCGTATCACCGGCATCATTTACACCACTGAACCCTTTCAGCAGGCTATGGGTATGACTGGTGTGAAATGACTCCTTAGGGGGCAGTCCCCAGCACCTTTGCAGTATTGAATTGCCAGTATCCCCATGTGTGCTTTCCTTTAGTAATAGCTTCTAGGTGATGGACAAAGCTTGCTTCACCTTAGTCTTGTGGTGATCCGGCGCTGCTCTGACAGCTTACGTGGCCAGTGACACCCGAGCAGTTCTGTGGCTTTCTGGGCTGTGGTCATCCTGGCTCTGGGTGGCACTCGTCTGCAAATAACCTACTGAATGACCTGCTTCTGAAAGTTCCACCTACACTGGTGTGGGCTGTCAGCTTGGGATTAGTTTCTTTTTTTGGAAGTATTCACAGAAAAGGTAAAACCTGTGAAAGTGTTCGCAGGAGTCAGTCAGCAGCTATGCAGCAAACTGCTCTCACAGGGTAGCCCTAAAGCATGAGGGTAAGTAGCGGCCCTTCTATTAAAAGGAGAAATACCTCCTTAGGAACCCCTTCTTGCAAAGATTTTTACCTGTAAGCACAAGTTGAGGTTGTTGCTCTGTTCAGTTGGGTTTCTCTCTCTGCTGCGTGCAGGCCAGACACTTTAAAATACTATGAAAGGATTTCTTCCCACATGTTCTTCCAGTTATGTTGGGGTTGTACTGAGTGAGTCTAAGGGCTCCGTCTGCTTCTCATTCATGCATTGGGCTACCTTTCTCCAATTTGCAGTTCTGTACTTGAGGATCTTCCTATTGCTTTTCTGGTGATCTATCTACTGAGTTTTCCTTGTCATGTGGCAACCTATCTGCTTTATTTGGTTTATTTTTGTCGGGGATCTGCAAATGGCTCATCTGGGGTAGAAGAGACCCCCTTGTTGTGGCCTTCACCAGACAACAGCAACCGGCTTAGAAGATGGCCCAGATCCCAGCTGGTCAGGCCCTGATGTGCGCAGCTTTCGTGTACGTGGCACCCCACTAGTCTTCTGTAGACCGATGACTTCCACCACAGTTTTAGCTCAGTGCTGACCCAGACCCTTATCCATGTCTTACAATGGATACTAGCTCTGTCATGGTCACATGTAGTCCTCCAGTATGAGACGGGATGTCAGAAACAATTTTTGCTGGTGTGGGGGCTAGGACCTCTGAGCTGCTTGTGGTTGTTATTAGTTGATATACCCAGTCTGTATGGAGGAAGAAAGTACCGTCCACAGTTGTCTTAGTCCTGCTGGTTTTTTAAGGTGAGAATAATTTAGAGTCCTTTTTGGTAGGAAGGAGTACGCAGCTATGAGATAGGTGACCAGGACACCCTGCCATACTGCTGTGATGATGACTTTCTGGCATAAATGTCACAGCTGCTTTTCAGTCTAGTTCCACATCCGGTTCCTTCCTACTTCCTGGTTTCTCCTGATGGATCTAGGATTCTCTTGGCTTCTTGGTCTTTCTTTCAGTGGTGCATTCCTCAGCCCATCACCTTGAGGAGCTCCTGCATTCTCTTATAGTCCTCTCCCAAATGCCTTGATTCCCTGTAAAAGGAGGGTTTTGAAGGCTAAATGATTAAAAACTTGGAATACCATGTTACCACTCATGCAACACAGGCAGAAAGTTCCTACCCAGATGAATTATACTCCCTTTCAGTGGTGGCAGGAAAGCTTCAGAGAGTAAACACTTAAAGATGAGACAGGAGATGGGAAATTAATGATGGGATTGGTCTCCAGACCTGTCCAAGTCCAATAAATGTGTTCCGCTTCCTCTCTGTAGTAAAATTGATACCTTCATGTGATGTGTGCTGGATTTTGGTCTGCCACCTGTATGTAACAAACAGCTCTATCTTAAAAATGAACAAAGCACAAACCGTAGGAAAAAGTATTTGGAGATGATGCTGGTTTCTCTCTCTCTCTTTCTCTCTCTCTCTCTTTCTCTCTCTCTCTCTTTCTCTCTCTCTCTCTCTCTCTCTCCTCTCTCTTTCTCTCTCTCTCTCTTTCTCTCTCTCTCTCTTTCTCTCTCTCTCTCTCTCTTTCTCTCTCTCTCTCTTTCTCCATCACCATTCCTCATTTTAGTGTAATTCCCCCCTTTTCTTCACAAGACACTTCCTTTGCAACTTCAGACCATCAATGGCAGAAAAGTAGTCTATGCTCCTGCATTGTGACAGCCCACAGACACTCAGTACCGTCAGCTGAGGGGATATGCTGGGAGCACGCTGCCCTTGAGATGCTGCTGGTAGATGTCCATTTTGGGGGAAGCAGGTTGGTCCTCTTAGGACCTTCCAGAAGTGCCTTTCAGAAGTGATCTCTTGTGTATGACCTCCATACTAAGCATTTATGTGCTGTTGTACCAATGGTTTTAGGAAGGCCATCATAAATAAGCAGATTTGTCTATTGAAACCACCCATGTCTCTATTTCTGGACACAAATTATGAATTAAAATTTCTGAAAGCCTCTTAATAATTTTTAATTTTGACTTTGAATGAGAAATAGGCTCCAAAACCTAGCAGCTTTAGCAACAGCTCTGAAGCATCTGAAGTGGAGAACTGATATGGAAAATGACCTGTGTGGTACTAAGGTGGTTAATTTAGGTTTCTCACATAAATTCAGTTCAAACCTTTTTGCCTTATGAAGCCTCCTCTTGTATTGGCAGCAATGACTGCTGCCAGAGCAGCGATGTTGTCCGTCTGTGTTGCGACCACACCTGTGCCCCAGCTGAAATCTTACACGGGTGACTCGCGTCCTTGGTAATCTGATCCTGAAAAGGTGTGGAGTGGTCATGGGCCAAAAAAGCATGTTGACTGTGCCACTTGATCCGTAAACGCAGTTCTAGGTCACAGAATGGTAGGGGTTGGAAGGGACCTTCAGAGATCATCTCATCCAACACCCCTGCCAAAGCAGGTTGGACAGGAACGCATCCAGTGGGTTTTGAATATCTCCAGAGAAGGAGACTCCACAGCCTCTCTGGGCAGCGCAGGAGACCATTGGCCTTCTTGGCCACAAGGGCACATTGCTGCCTCATGGTCAACTTGTCCACCACGACTCCCAGATGCCTCTCTGCAGAGCTGCTTTCCAGCAGGTCAGCCTCTAACCTGCATTGGTGCATGGGGTTATTCCTCCTGAGGTTGTTCCTCTCTGGCTCAGTGTGCACAAGCGAGGTGCTGCAGTCCCCCCGAAATGCAGCTCTGCCAGCTGGGGCGGTTGGGGCAGGGGTGCAGGCGTGGCAGCGTTGCAGTTCAGGTTTTGTCCAGAGGCATGTCCAGAGGCAGGGCTGTGAAGTTGTGATGCAGCACAGGCGCTTGCACTCTGCGCCAATTTGTGCATTGAGATGTAAAGCATCAATTGTAAAATATCCGCCAGTGATTTGTGGTCTTGTTGGGGCAAAGCTTACCGACGCAGATGTTCTTATGAAGAACTTACTGGTATGCATTTAAGTTTATTTAAGAAAGTTTATTTAACTTAAGTCGTCTTCTTGAGTATTTTGTACTATTTAGCAGGTGAATGTCCATCTCCTCCAACTCCTGGGTGCATCACAGCTGCTTCGAGTGCTTCCACTCTTGCAGGCTTTTCTTAACTGTCCCGTTGGATTTAGGCTTGCTTGTCAGTTTTGGGGTTGGCCTCAGGTTTTCTGGAGAGGAGGGCTTTTGCTCTGAAGCAGCGTAGCGAGGTATAACAGCAGCACTGGGAGCGTTCCTGTAGCTTGTTGCCTCACTATACGCTTGCTTGTGTTTGGAAGGTTATTTCTGTAGTCATAACTTTGAGGTTTTCTTTTTTGTCATAGGGAAGACTGGGTTCTGCAGAACCAGATGATACTCGTGAAAAGTTTCATACTTGCCAAGCGTGGGCAGATGTGTGAATTTTTCAGATTTGGTGTTCAAAAGAGAAGTTCCCGCCCCCCCCCCCAGTGTAGTCAAAATGAAAATGAACATTCAGACTTGAGGGGGAGGAAATAATAAACCTACCCGTTTCTACCTGGGAGCAGACTGCTGCTTCTGCCAGCTGTCCTGTTGGAGAGAGCCGTGCAATCATCAAGCCCTTCTATTTTCATCGGCTGACACAGTGCACCCAGGCAGCTGGAGGTGCAGGCACACAGCAAGCAAGCGAGGGAGGGAGGGCAGGTTTCATTTTTCATTTGCTGCCCCGGCAGCAGAAATTTTTTTTCTTGCTGATTTGCCAGCATCACCGTTTCAACCCTGTTGAGGTTTTTTGGTAGATGGAGCAATCATAGAATCACAAAATCGTTTGGGTTGGAAGGGACCTTAAAGATCACCTAGTTCCAACCCCCCTGCCGTGGGCAGGGACACCTCCCACTAGACCAGGCTGCTCAAAGCCTCATCCAGCCTGGCCTTGAACAATTCAGAGTGATCTGAAGGGGCTGGAAACATCTTAGCCAGAAGTGTTGAAGGGGCATCTCAATGTTTGTCGTCCAAAGAAGCTGGTCTCAGCCTCATGTGTGCGTGGCTTGGTGTCAAGCTGCCGTGATGCCATTGTTGAACTGACTGGGTCACTGTGGGTAGGTGACATGGTGACCGTCGGGGGCTGCAGGCAGGATCCTTGATTTAAACAACACAATGGATATTTTTTTGACCAAGTAAAGGTCAGAAATGCCAAGGGTGCTGTTAGCTGACTCAGTCCTGCAGGAGATGATCCGAAAAGTGGTACTACCAGAAGTAGGACACACATCATTTATAATTTATCAGTATATAGGAAAACACATTTAATGTCCTGCTGTGCAATAAATGTATTCACTACAGGATCACCAAAGGGCGTTAAGGTGCTCTGCTTGTTTTTTAATTCACCTAATTAAAAAAAAAGAAGAAAGTCGCTTTGTTCTTTATTGTTCACTTAATCAAGAGCTTTGTCTCGTGTGCTTGTATCTGCAGGGTTAGAAGAGTGAATGACACATAGGATCCTACCTTAAGGATTACATATTTGCCACCCCAGCATATTTAAAGTTGTACCGTGAACTTCATATTGTGGGCAATTAGTGAAAACCGTTATTTCTGAAACATGAAAATACCAACTATTAGCGGTGTGCGGCCTGAAGGACTGCGCTGGCAGCCTCTCAGCTGGCTTAGGGCAGAGGCAGAGGCTGTTCTGGAGGTAGGCGCAGAAGTGCTATCTCACTGCGACGTGTAGTTAATGGAACTAGACAGAGTTGTGGCACGCCTGCGTTCAGGGGTCACGACGGTGAAGGATGCCATGATTCAACCTGTTGTAGCCGGGGAGCCTTGGCAGGAAGCCGCCCATGTTTATAAGAACCCAGGTAACCACAACTGCCAGCGGGTCTGAAAGATTCCACCGTGGCTTTCGTTATGAATACCAGGCACGTCTGATGAAAACTCGGGTTAAAAAAAAAATTTAAATACCAGCGGGAGTCACCGCGTGAGAGAGACATGAGTTCTCTCTCCCAATAACAATAAAAATTTCTGATTCCGCATCTGTCGTGGTGGTCGTAAGACAGAAAAGGATAAGAGAGCAAATAATGTGAAAACACCAATAGTTTATTTTTTTTTTTTCAGTATGAAATTGATGTTGGAGAGAAGTGGGGAAAGAGGAAGGCCACCGTCCTTTTGGTTTGTTGCAGTAGAAATGGAGAGGATGGGCTCCTTGCATTCTGTTGCTCACTTCATGTGATTAAAAGACCTCTCCTGTCAGTGGTTTTGTTTTGTTGCAGAAATCAAGTGTTTTTGTTTTTGTTTTAAAATGCTTTCTGAAAATGATAGGCTGCATTAGCCCGACTGTTGAAATAATGTCTCATCTTAATCATTTGAATGCCACATAAGTACATCTCACTTGCAGCCTGACCTGGAATTTAGATTGAAACTGCAAAACTTGGAGTTTCTTTACCAATAATTTTTATTTTGTACAAGGGATGTGTTTTTCTGTCTTAAGTGAAGAGAAATCCCTGGAAGTTACACACCTCAGTCAAGATTGAATCTATCCCACTGTGTTTTCCAGTGTAGGTAGATTACATTTATGCATGAAGCATCAGAAGTGAAGTTTCCAGTCTTTGGCTATGATAACAAATGAGGCATATGAGCCAGGATTTTTGGCTGATGTGTTATTGTGAAATGGTTTAAATTGCCAAAGATAAATTAAGAATTTTCGGCCAAGCTTTTCCACTGCAAATCTGTTTCTCTGCCGTGGTGGAGGGATGGATTTCACTTTTAACCTGCTGTATTATTCTGCATAAGAGGTGGTGTTAATAATCTTTGAAAAGAAGTTTTGGGTTTTTTTGTTGGCGTTTCATTCTGCCGCCTATTAATCTCTTTACTATTCTTGGTTATCTTTTTCTGGTGCGTTACTGTGAATGCTTAAAAGGGTGCCGAACCTTTGTGGTACCAGGCTCAGTCCTGCCTGTTGTTTCTTCCATGTAAGTACCGACTTTTAGGAGATCTCTGCCATTTTGTAGGGCAGACCAGTGCCCTGCGCTGCTTCTGCTCTGCTTGTGGCATCGCTCCTTGCTCTGCTTGCCCCTGCTGGGGAGTCAGGAAAAAGGGCAGCCCGTCCCCACCGCCCTTTGCTAACCTGCCACAAGCTCAGCTGATGAATTGCAGAAGGGCCGTGCATGAAATCAGTGCAGGAAGGAAAGCGCGGGGGTCAAAGGAGGAGCGCACGTTTATAGTTTGGTTCTTACTTGGTGCTTCTTGGCATCCTGCGTCGGAGGGAAATTTGACAGAACTTAGCAGACAGTTAATTTCTGAACTTGACTGATGTTATCTTGCTTCCTCCGAGGTCAGGGAAGTGCAGACTTGAGCGCGTTTTGGTCACCGCTGGAGTTGAATTACAAGCGTGGCATGTGGGTTGGGCGGGTGATGAACTCACCAGCTGGGGTGGGAGGAACAAAGAGCTCGAATCTGGCTGGTCTGCACCTTGTTTTGTAGCTGAGTAACTAGGTTAGCTCCTTTTTGTATCGTACCTCGCTCTTGCGCAGCATTTGTGCGTAAGGTGCAGTTATGGGTGGCCTGGATTGATGTTGACGTGGCTAAATGTAGTGGTTGCTTTCTTAAAGTGTCTTGATGGGTTGAGGAGGTGATGACAGCAGTCCCCTGTCTTGTGATGTCTTTGTAGAGAATGTGGAATTCCTTTACATACGTCTTTTTATGTGGCTTTGTTTAATAAATCTCTTGGGATCAGCATGTTTAAGAACCCCTTCCTCTTCCTCTTTGATGCCTCTGCTGTTGTGATGAGAGAAATTACTCGAGCTGGAGTCCCTGTCATGTTAAAAGACAATTATTAGCAATGCGTTTTCCTTGGGGAGCTTTGGACTTTGGACTTTGTGAATTTGCCCGGACATCTGTTTACTGTAGAGCACAGCACAAACCCCTGGTGCCTAGCTGTCCTTACGAACAGAGGGGATCACTGAGCAGTGTAATTTGTGTGCTAAGAAATGAATTTTGCAGCTGGATTGGTTTTTGTCTTTTGGGGAGTTTCTAGCTGCCGCCTTGTGTTTGTAAATTTACCAGACAGGGGAAGTGCCTAAAACTCTGTTGCTTTTTTTTTTTTTTTTCCCTTTTTGTCCCCTACCCAGTGATACAGATCTGGAGCTGCTGGGTTGGAAAACTTTGATATTGCAGAGCAATGCAAATATGCAGGGGGCTGTGATACCATTAAATCTATTACAATAAATTAGTCTTATAATGCAAGAATTAAAGTTCAGAGTACCGTTTTGCATTGACACCCACGCCTCCTGAAAGCCACAAGAGTCTTTTGGGTTTCTCAATTATGTGTTTCCCAGCCTTAAAGACGAGCTTTAAGAAAGCAATAGCACACGTAAAACCTAACCGCTGTAAGATGTCTCGAGTTGGATGCTTAACTTCTGAGAAGCTCAGCCGCCTCTGAAAATCCTGGCTGACAGCGCAGGTTTTGTTTTATTTTTAATGTTTTNTTTTTTTTTTTTTTTTTGTCTAACTCCAGCAGCTGTCAAAGTTGAGCTCAGAGGATTCGCAGCAGCCCGGGAGAGCCCTGTGAGGGAGGAGGTAGGGGTGCAGGGCCTTTCTCCTCCATGCCGATGTCTGTCCAACCCACAGCACCAGGAGTTTGGTGGAGCGTCTTGTCTGGGTGAAGAAACCTGGGTTTGCTTTCTTGTTGCTGTGGCACAAGTCAAGCAACGTGTGGTTGAACTTAAAGACCTGGTGGTGTTTGTTTGGATCGGGGGAGATGAGAAATCGGCAGTCCTGGAGGACAGATCCGTTTGAGAGACAGGGGGTGTGAGTGAGAGTGGGAAATAGGTGGTGGGGAGGGACGGGCATGCCATGTGGCACAAGGGTCTCCTGCCCTGTCATGTCTCTAGACGTCCTCCAGCGAGAAGGAAGAGGTTTGCAGTCCCCGCGTGCTGCTGGTCCAACCAGAGCAGGTGACAGCTGCCTGTGAGAGCACGAGCCCATGGTTTTTAGACGTAGCAGATGCCCATGAGAGGTTTTTCTTTCCTCCTAAGCAAAATTTGTCAGGTTCTCTGATAAACTTCTCTTTCGGCTGCTCCTACCTACCTGTCCAGAGCTTTCTGTTTTGATGTTTAGCTTCAAAAGGCATTTGAGGGTTGTTTGGGTTAGGGCTCAGAGATCTAGAACTTAAAAACAGGTTGATAGAGCGGAACAGGACTTGACTTTTGGAAGGCCGAAGTGATTTCTCCTACCTGCTCTGAAGTCTGAGGGCAGAAATTTGCTGTATCTTAAGAGTCTGCGTACAGACAAGAAAGGTACAATCCATTTGCCAAATCAAAGAGCAGGTGGCGGGAAGACAGAAATACCAGTAAGGAAAGCTCTGGGATGTGAGCGTCGTGATGCGAGAGAGATTTCACGTGAAATGTGATTTTTAAGGGGGGGGTGGGAACCAAACAATCTTTGAGGGCGTTTTGGTGCTGATAGTGACAGTCATGATGGAAAAGAGGAATTCAGTTCTGGACACAGTTACCTTTTGCCTCTTCCTATGCTTCAAAGTTGGGCAGAAAGCTGTAATCTGTGTTTTAAGCATAGAAAATCTGGTGCTGAATGGTAGGAGCTTCCTTCTGGAAACGACCGCAAGAGAATTAGTGTGGCAATGCTTGTGTGATGCTGCGGTTAAGACCGTCTGATTTAACACCCTCTCATGAACCATATTTCCCACTTTCCTTTTTGTCTTCTGTTCTGAAGACAGGGAGATTAAACTTAATATTACTTGGTGACCATAAACATCTCCTCTCTAAGTGTTTGGATCTATGGTAGGATAGCCAATTAACATTTGTGTTATTTTTAAATTACCTGCATTGCCTGAAAGATGCAATGAAGCCTAAGTGACCCCTGAAGACGGTGCTGGTGGTTGTTATCAAATGCGTTGCGCTTGTGTCTTCCTATTTGGGGCTGTTTCCCATTTGAATGTGGCAGGGTTGCAGCAAGAGACTTCTCTGACTTTTTTTGTTGGTTCGCAGATCCTGAAGAGTGGGAATTTTGGACTATTTTGGGAATGGCAAGAACACGTGAGGGAGGCAGAGCATTCCTTGTGCAGTATGTGGAAAACAATTTAGAAGCTCTGAGCTACGTTTCCAGATACTTGGGTTGTGATTGCCTTAAAATACTACTGAAAAATTAAGGGGAACTGCTTTTATGGTGAGAGGTGGTTGAATTGAAAGGAGTGTGTTAGGAGACTATACCGTACAACCTTTGAAAAAGCTGAATATCCCCAAATACATTAATTTTTCCTAGCCTTTTAGAAAACTGAAGATGCACATAGTCTGTGTTAATTTTTATACAGCAAGATATCTTGGATAAGATGAGCTGTATTTCTCCTCGTCTCTCCTCTGTTTTGACTTTTCCCGGTTTCTTGCCACAGACCATCTATTTCCTTAATGATGCTCAGGCTCTTCTAGATCTTGCTGCTCCGTCCCTCTTCCCTGAGGTCATTCTTAAATCATCCGTGTTCTCATGACTAAGGATAAACAAATGTGCAGATGCATGTGGGGGACAAAAAGAAGAATGAAATAACTCCAAATCCCCCAAGCACTGCGGTGCACATGTGGTTTTTTTTCCAGGAAAGATTTGAGAGAGGCTAAGCTTAAGATGACAGATGTTAGTTATGTTTCTTTACCTCCTTTTGGAAGATGCTCAGATACTATGGAGCAAAGGACCTGAATTAATTTCATTTGTTTAAATATCCTCGTACCTTCTACATTTTGCTTTCTTTATGGTTGGCGGATTTGGGATTCTTTATAACTGTGTGGTCTTTTTTCCTGCCTGGGGCAACCAATTTAAATATACTAATAATTCACGTAACCCTTCCTGAGATTCACATATTTTTCTTATCTAGGAACACACATGCAAATAAAAAGCATCATAACGTTATAAGAGAGGCTTTCCTCTTAGTACATTTGTCTCTGCAGTTGTGAAACTCTTTACAAAATAATCACCTAAAATTTCTGTGGCAAAGATTTGTCATCTTAATGCCAAAGCATTTACTGAATTTAGTTGTTACCTAGTCTTTGTTTTGATTTCAAAGCAGCTCAGTTTTCAGCTGGAAGTCTGAAGCTGTATTTTTGATTCAGGACAAGAAGCATGAAGGCTAGTGATGGGTTCTTCCTTCTGCAGCAGGCTTCTTATAGGAAGCTACTGAACTGCTCAACTCTTCTACACCTCACTCTGTGCTTTAGTTGTTTGAAATGTTAATGCTCTGGAAGTGATTGCTTTGGAAATTGATTCAATTTTGAGATTGTGGCATGAAGGTGGTCTCATGCAGACTTTATATTTTTTTTTATTTACATGTATATAAAATATATAATATAATGTATATTTATATAATATATAAAAACCAATATATATATTTAATGACTCATATTTTTAAAAACCATTTCAGCAATGAAGGATACTATCCAGAAGAGAAGGAATTTTTATTTTTAAAATTAAAAAACAACCTTACGAGAACAACTTACAACTTGCTCTTGATATATGTTATGTCTTGGCTTTTGGAATTGAACCGCAACATTAGTTGCGGTTCTTTTTATTCTCGGTCATTATTGAGGGACACGATACATGCTTCGGGGCAGGGAGGTGATGAATAAGAGCTGGTGAGGCAGGAGCAAGTCTGAAGTCTTGTTTTTTAAAGCTTCTCGTGGATTATAAATAATTTTGGTCAGGACATTCCAAATACTCTGCTTTGTTCTGCCTAATGGACAAAATAAAGCAAAGAGCATCTTCAGACCATCAAGGTATGAGCTTCTGTAGTTAAATTCACAAAATAATAACTCTTCGTGGTGGTATTTGATGCTTGTGCAAGGGCTACCTACCTGCAGTGACCTGACCCACACTTTTCCTTTTGGGGCTAGTCCTTTTACCCACCACACCTGGAAGATTGTTATGAGATTTGTGCTCAGCTCTAGATGCCTCTCTTCCCCCTCCTTTGACAGTCAGAGAAGCCTTGGGTGATGGCTTCAGATGTGCTGCTGCCCAAAGGTACCACTGATCAGATGCCTGCGTTTTTGATCAGAGGATGTCCATGAAGTCTAGCAATGTCCTCCACACATGTTCCCAGGACATCTACTGTTACTTCCCAGGGGCAAAGCTTGCAAATTCTTCAGCTTCAGTACTTCAGTCTTTGAGGCCCTTTCCCATGATTCTGTAATTATTTGTAAACATACTTAAATGTTCTGCCTGCATGGAAGATAGGGGAAGGTGGTTCAAAGAAGCAGCAGGAGCCAAGGAGAGTAAAGGGAACCATAAAATATCTAACAAGTACTGATTTGGTAACATTAGCAAAACATATGTCTCATGCAGCATGAACTCATTTGAAAATGGATTCAAAGCAGTCGCAGAACCTTAAAACTACCAGGTATAGACTTGTCTCACCTAACTATGTGTTGAAGGCTACGTCTACATGAGCAGGTGATCTGGAGCAGCAGAAGCAGATGGAAAGGGTGACAGCAGTTGTTATTGCGGACCCTTATGGCCCCGTTGGAGGTTGGGCTGCGTTTGGGGTGCAGCTGGAGAGGGGCTTCTGGTTTAGCTTCCTCCAAAAGCAACCTAGTTTGCATGTACCATGGCTCCCTTGCGGACCAGGAGGAGCTGATAGCTCAATCCAGTGTGCTGGCACAGAGGTGGCTTCCATGTTGCAAGGTCTCTCCAGAGAGGGACACATCGGCAGCGGCAGTTCAGCTCTTCTGTCTCTCTTCATTTGACTATATTTGAAACTTAGGGCCAACAAACTCCTAATTAGGGTAGTTTGGCATTTAGAGCTTTATGTGGAGTAAAGCTCAACTTAACTGCCTGAAGAGCAGCTCGTAACAGAAGGAACAACTTCTTTCCATTGAGGGTGGCAGAGCACTGGAACAGGCTGCCCAGAGAGGCTGTGGAGTCTCCTTCCCTGGAGATACTCAAACCCCACCTGGATGCGTTCCCGTCCAGCCTGCTCTAGGAGACCCTGCTCTGGCAGGGGAGTTGGACTAGATGATCTCCACAGGTCCCTTCCAACCCCTACCATTCTGTGATTCTATGAAGAGTAGTAGAAAATTGCTCCTTTTGCCACAGAGTTTGTGGTCATGTGTTATAATTCTCTGTTCTTAGTTACTGCTTCAACAAAAGATTTGATGCACGCCAAATTTTCTGAAGTTTAGAGCAGACCCAAATTCACAGAAAAATGCTTCTTCCCCTTTTCAGAAAGGGAAGAGGTCTCACTGTATTTATTTGCTCTGCACTTGTTTTGTGGAGTGGTTGTCTCTTTATCTGGCATCCTCGTTTGGCCTGGATGTTCCTCAGGGCACAACGATGAATCATTCATCTCTGCACGGGGTGAGACACATTTTTTTTTTTTTTTTTTTTAAATGAATAATATTGTGGTAGAACTTGCGCTTTTATTTTTATTTTTCCTTGGGAATTGCTGCTGCTTAGAAAATCAACCAAATAGGACACAGCTACGTAAAAGACGAATCGCCCCTCGCCGTGTACTGGAGGATGTCACTGTGGGAGTCACAGTGCAATGTGCCAGGCGGATGCTGTCTGTTTAGGATGTAACTGTGTAGAGGACCATCGCCCCAGGTCCCCTCGCTTGGAGGGTTGGTCCCTTTGACATTGGGAGGGTCACTTAATTTCCTTTCTTAATTTTCCCGTAGCGTACAAGCAAGATGTGTTACTTTATAGTGAATCACAAATCGGTAATTAGGGTTTTAGATGTGTTTTATAATTTGTGTATCTGTTGATTGTGTCACGATCACTCGGTCTCCTTTCTTTTGCCAGTCTGATAAATGAACCGTGGAATTGTATAATTGTGGGTTTACACCATAATTCGTGTGTTATTTGTGCCTCTGGACCAAAGGGCCAGGGAAAGACAATAACAACAGTTTATGAAGGGCTTGAAATAATTTGACTTAAGTCAAACCTCAAACAGTTAACAATGAAAGGATACTGGAATAGGAATATATTCTAGTTTTTTAGTTGCATAAGCTTGCAATGTAGCTAGTTGCCTTAAAATTCAGTTGCCTGTTACATGCAAATTACTATTTTTATGTGCTACGTGTGTGTTTGTTTTTTTTTTTTTTTTTAGTGTGAAAGCGATTGACTGCCAGAGTGGATTAATGGCTTTCACATCTGCAAGTCTTAGTTCAGATCAAAAGTGAAATAAGCCATACGTGTTCAGAGCGGACATGTGCGCACATCATAAATACTGCCGCACAGGCTGGCCTGGTTTGAGAATTAAGAGCTCCTTTTTTTGGTAGGAGGGATTCAGTGCTAAAATATTAGTATTTCATAAGCATCACAGATTTAGCCTTGATTATTTTTTTTTTTAATTATTATTTGGATTAATCCCCAAATCATTCTCACTGGAAAATTTCCAGTCAAACTTTTTTTTTTTTTTTAAATTTTAAACGTATCTTACGACTTTAAAGTTTTATAGCCGCGGGATTTGAAGGACTGGAGTTGTCTGGCGTTTTTCCAGCTAGTCCAGCTGTCTTCAGAGGAACTGAGTAGGTCGGCAAAGTGTGGTGTGGGCTCCTTTGTGAAATCCATCACTGAGAGAGCGAGAGAAACGGGCAGTAGCCGTGGTGAGGGCTTTATTGTGTGAGTACTTTCCGCCTTTTCATCTCGACCTCCCAAAAGTATCTCTTCTTCCAGGCTTTTCCTTTTTTTTTGTGCCAGGTTTTTGGTGCTGCTCTGAGATGACCTTTGGCAAAAATGCGTGACACGGGCTTTGTCCTGAGGGTCTCCAGCTACCGGAGGGGCTTCTGAGCATCCTCTGGGAAGGCAGGAGCGGCCTCCTCATCTTTTGGTAATAACGTGGGAGGGATAGGATTTCTGAGACTTGGTAAAATGACCGGTGAGTGTGGAAAAGGATCTCGCACATGCTTATTTGACATGGCTTACTTGGAGGTATGGATGAACAAATGCAAAGATTAAAGCAAGCCGTGAGCTGCAGGTGTGGACACTCCAGCAAACAGAGGCGAGAAAAATCAATTTTTCACAAATGAAAGAGGAGAAAAAAAATCAATAGGAAAAGGACTGTTATTTCCAATTTAAAGCCAGAGGAGTTGGGGTCTGATTTCTGGGTTCATGCTTTCCTGTTCTCATTCACATGTTGCACGGCTCTGTTATTGGAGAACTGTAGACTGTGTCGTATAGAGATCATTAAATATAAATGACTGAAAGAATGTGAAATGCTCCCCATCCTTATTTATTTATTTACTTGTCTGCTTGCAGATACTTCCCCTCTGTAGTTAACTCCTGTGGATGCTAGTTCCCTGTACGGGAGTATTGGAGTGCATCGAGCTTTCGCTGTGAAGTCCACCAGCCTTTTCCTCCTGCATGTTTTGACAATATTTAAAGCATGCGAATACAGACTGTAGTTATTGATCTGTGTTTGTTTCTTTTCAACAGACTGTGATTCCATCTGGCTACCTGATGGTGAGAGTGCCCCACAAAAAACGTGACAATATTTTAAGTAGAAATACAGAATTTGGTTTTGCAGTACTATCTGCACGAGGTCTGGTAAATACGATGTGAGGGGACCCAGGTGGGATGCAGAGGACCCTCTTGTCTCCTCTCAGTGCAGCCTTCTGTAATGGCAGGGCAGAGTGCCAGTTTTTTATGTTAAAAACAAAACAGTGTTTTTGGCTGATGCCTATTGCTAGATTCACATTGCCAAGCACATGTCTACTAGCGTTAACTGTGTGAGAGCTGTGCTACCTCACAAATCTATTCGCGTGGAGACTTAGCCTGGTAGTTAGTAGGTAAGACAGTGTACCGATGCAAAGACTTTCCTCATTAAAGTGCTGCAAAAGTGGAGGGCTCGCTTGCAAACAGGCACTTGGTAGATCTTGGCTCCATTGGCATCTCAGAAGAGCAAGCAGAAGTGATCATCAGGAAGGTACTGCCAAGTTCATGAGTGATCTGCAAGACTACACATCTTTGTTGCTGTCTTCAGTCTCTAGTAACTATTTTTTCTAGTGTATATTTTTTTAACTTAATGGGATTAATTTCTCTGCTGTGTATGATTCGAGCTGTGCCAGTACAAAAGTGTGTTGGGGGATGCACCCACACCCACTAAAGGCTTAGAGGTTCTGTAAAGGTGGATGGGAGAAATAACAGTCTGTCCTGACTTGGATCAGTTAATTTCTTTGCAAGAGCAGCTTACTGCTTGGGTGCAAGTTGTGCTGAAGAATGCTTAAGTGCAAGTATTTATGTATTCATGTCTGTATGTACATATATATATATGTATTTGTATGTATTTATACATGAATATGTATATGTGTGTATATATGGATATGAAATGCAACAAACAATTTCATTTAACTTTAAGAACTGATGGAGGCACTGTACCTTGGGTAAAGGTGTAGTCAGCATAATGCTCCTGCTATGACCAAGGGCGAGGTAAAAAGCTCTTCTAGATCTCAGGTGGGCTGTGGTGACCTCCAGAGATGTCTGTCCCCGCGTAAACTGTATGTAGGGAGAGCCTAGGATCCCCATCTGGGTACTTTGCTTAGATGCCTAACATTAAGGGGAGGCGGGCATAGACCACAACAGCAAAAGATAATGTAAAAGGTAGGATGTTCAAATCGTCTGAATGACTGAGACAGCTAAACGTGACTCTGGCTCTCAATGGGATGTGTCTGAATGGCTGAGGTGCTCTCGAAAATGCCTCTCAAGCTATTGAACTAAACCAGTAAGAGGCGTACAAATTCCAAACCAATTACCACGTGAGACTGTGTTGCCATGTTTTAGGAGCTCTGTAATAGGACCATGCAAGCCAGGCAAGGTAACTTTGAGTTTCACCACATGTTCTCTTTCAGCTACTTCCCAAAAACCTGCTACCCCAACCTTACCCTATCATAGGTTGCTATCTGCATATTTGAGTGTGTTATCGTTCCCTACTGGGGAATATCAGGTCTGAAGGGAGGGTAACCACTGGCTGGGGCAGTTTCAGCAGCAGTGGGTGGCATCTTCTTCAGTGGTGGTGGTTGGAGGAGGAGATGTTCTCAGACCCTCAGTCATTTACATGTAGTGTTGCTGCATGGAGAGTGGTTGGAAATAGCAGTTGAGTCTCATGTTTCTCTCCCCTCCTTGGCAGTTTCTTGAATCCGTGCAACATTTCTGTCTCTGCAACTTCAGATGTGAAGTGAAGCTGGTGCTTCTAATGAGGGGAGGGTTGTTGCAGGAAGAATCCTTGCCATGCGGTTTGAGGAAAGGTTGCATTATCATTCTGGAACTCTTTGGCCAGAAATGCAGGAAGATAAGAGAGACAAACAGGGGAAAAAAAGAATTCTTCATGGATACTCAGGCTAACGTTTGTAGGGGATTCTTTTATTATATATGTATGCGTCTGGGTGGGAGAACAGCCAAAGAAGTTGTAAGAAACCTAGATGCTTGCTAGCTGGAGAGCAGAAAAAATAGGAGTGTGCTGGACCCAGAGCACCGCTCCAGTTCTAGGGGAGGTAAACATTGGAGAAAATAAAACTAACCCAAGGCTTTAAAAGCAATCCCCAGCTTTATTTGGCTGTGGTCTGGAAGGCATTGGAGAAAGCAAGAAAATCTCTAGGATGGTACAGATCTCTCTTGCTGCGGACTTCGACTCCTTCCTCTGAGGTTGCTGTAGTTCCCAACAACTGAAAATGTTTTCAAGAAATTGTTCAAGTAAAGCAGAAACCTGCATGGCGGGAGGGCTCCCATGCTTCTGCAGAGCTGGAGCACGGGTGCAGTAGATACTGTTTCTTCTTTCTGTCTTGCTACTGGTTTTCGAAAATTCATAATAGCCAGAAATATTAATATAATGAAAGTATTCCTGCCAGTCCTCTCACCATTTTATTTTTCTCGTAAATACAGGCTGCGGCCAGATATGTATATTGTAAAAGTAAGGAAAGCACAAGCATTACAGCTGAGTAGTTTTAAATGTGCATTTTTCTATTTTTCCATCCTCTCGCTTCTGTGAACGCATTTTTTGTCTGTTTCCATATCTGACTCATCTTCGTACTAGTGTCTCATTCACATTTCTCTGATGTCTTGTTTATGGCTCACTCACCTTTTTGTGTCTCTTTCCATTCTGTTTTTTTGCTCGTGACTATGCATATGCAAGATGCTCTTGCGATTTAAAGACATTAAAAATCAATAGACGCAGTCTGTCTCGATGACTTCACTTCCTGATAGTGGTCAGTTCACTCAGCTTTCTGATCCAACGCTTTCTGTAAAAACAGAGAAGCAGGAAAAAAAACCCCAAACCACTACACCCAGCCAAACAACATTGACAAAAAAAGACATTGTTCCCTGAGAGGATTATTCTGAAACTTCTTAAAGGACTTAGAATTTTCATACTGAAAGAGCTGTAGAAGTTTACACCATTTCTCTTGTATTTCCTCTCTCTCCATCATTTATCCTGTTCTTCCTCCTTTTGCCCATTTTTGTTTATTTTGCATATCCTGTTCTCTTCTTCATGTTCTTTCTTCTAGTGCTCTTTTTTCTTCCTTTGTCCATCCTTTCCCTTTCCTGGGAGGAGGTTATACTGCTGCTGTTCCTCCTGTCCCTAAAGGTAACTGCTGCCACTTGCCATGTTCCCTCTCTTTACTTCCCTCTGTTAGTGGAAGACTTGGAGGAGATTCCTCTGCTCTTATGCAGCCATGTTCCTCATTGCATGGCTGATGTGCTTGGTCTGTTCATCTTCTTCCTTCAGGGAGAAAGTTTGGTTGTGCCTAAATCCTATTGAAAAACAGTGTATTCTCACATACTACTGAAATTACTGCCCCACTGGCTGTTTTTGGAGCTCAGAGAAGGGCAGGTCACCTGGTGTCTGCAAATGATGGTCATAGAAGGCATGCGGTGGGGCTGGACACGAACGAGGGACTTCAGTGACTTTCTTCAGGGAATATCCAAATGCATGAAACAGCTCTGAGAAGGTGGGACTGCCTTGGATGCTGGAGCAGTTGTGCTGTCCCTTGCTTCTAGGTGCCTTCTGGAAGAGCAGATCTCTTGTTCCTGGCTGGGAGAAGAACGAAACATTGTCAACTCTTCTTGAGTGAATGATGTTTGTTCTTCTTTGGATGCGGGAACCATGGATTTGGTACCTTATGCAGAGGATTTGGGTTCAAGATCGGCCTTCTTTTGGGGCATTAGCAGTTTGCTAATTCTGGTCGGCTCTTAAAAGTGTGGGTGAAGGCTTTGATCCTGCTGTGAAGTGCCTCTCTCTTCCCATGCGCAAAGTCCCCATCGTGGATTTCTGGGTGCCGGAGCTTCAGGACCATGTTACTGCGAGCTCGGAGCTGCAGTGGGGGATCTGTGGACACTGCCGTGTACTGGATGTGATCTCAGGTCTGTTTGTATGTGCCAGGTAACGCTCAGCTTCCACAAACTGAGTAGCTGCCCCATTTAAACATCACAGTTTATGGTACCTTTTTGTTTGTGGTTCTGACATCAGAAGATAGTTGGTATTATGAATAGCTGGTGGTGAAAAATCACTGGGACAAAGTAAAAATCCAGCAGTTTGATCCGTAGTTTGAAGGGTACTTCATTGCAAGAAGTTTTAAAAAAAAAAAAAAAAGCACTTTTAAAAGGAAAGCTGAGATAAGCACTATCAGTGAAAGGACCTTAAAAAGGTTGCAGCCAGCAGTCATAAAGATAGGACATGTATGGAAGTGATTGTAGATAATGTTTTACCTTGAACTGTCCATTTCTTTTTATATTGTTACAGTAAAGGTTTTTGATAATATTAGGTAGCTGAAAACCCATATTTCTTTTACCATCTCTAGTTAAATATGTTCATGCTCTGAGTTTCTCTTTCTCATGCTCTTTCAGTTTCTAGTTAAATATGTTCATATGTTCTGAGTAGAAACTTAGCATAGGGTATCTCAATGAAAATAAAATCAAAGTCACTTCAGGCATAAATTATTGGCTGCCAGTAGAAAATAAGTTAACCGGACTGACTGGAGAAGATACATTGTACAGTACTGCAAAGAAGTCTGCTATATAATAGAAATGGCATGATGTCCAGAAAAGAAAGTTAGTGGTCTGAATATGACTGGAGTTGCCCAGTGATAGTGGTAGCTTTGAATTACCGTGGAGGGATCAGTTTTCTTAAATAAAGTGTCGTCTGTAGAGACTATGCTGAAGTATTCCTAGATGAATGTAGGAACGTGTGCTCTGTTGACTTAGCAACTGGGTTCAGGATGTTTCTCCCTTTTGCTGGAACTACAAGCATATCTTGGAGGGTTCATTGTAATTTTATTTTCTTTTGTCTCTCTAAACAAACATGTAATTTAAATATGCCTTTTGTCCTGCACGCTGTGAGACCCTGTTCATGTAAAGATTCGAACGCGTTCACTTGTATGGAAGCAAAGTACTGAAAGTCATCACAGCGTATCCTACCTCTTGTCTCTGCTTGTCTGGTCTTTGTTAAAGTGCCCATTGGCATCATATCTAACAGTTAAATAGCACTCATGGGTTAATTTCATTTTCTTTTGAAGCATATCTGTAACGTAAAGCAAAAGAGTGTTGAGAAATAAAAATACTCCTGTGGACTCTTCATCGCCTTTTTATGGAGACTTCTCTTTATGTTTCGCTCTCTACTTCGGGACTGCAGTTACATTAAGGATTGATCCCACTGAAGTTTAATGAGAAAATGTATAGCTGTGTCAACAGCAGACGAGTCCAGAGACAATTCCAAAATTACAGGAAAAATGAAATGATTATGGGGCCACAGAACATGATCCTACCAGCTCTTGCTGATGAATTCCTGACATCTCCCTGTCTTGATACACCAGTTAAAATCACAGAATGGTAGGGGTTGGAAGGGACCTGTGGAGATCATCTAGTCCAACCCCCCCTGCCAAAGCAGGGTCACCTAGAGCAGGCTGGACAGGAACGCATCCAGGTGGGTTTTGAATATCTCCAGAGAAGGAGACTCCATCACCTCTCTGGGCAGCCTGTTCCAGTGCTCTGCCACCCTCAAAGAAAAGGATATAAGTATTGTCTTATGTTATTTAAAAACTCTGTGCAAAATTCATGCCATTATTGAAAAATGTAAGAATTCTGGAAAGCGTTTCAGTTCTGCACTAGCAGTCGGCATGTTGTCCCATTTGTCCACCAGAGGTGTTTTTGGTAAGACAACCTTAGCAGACCCTGCACCTCGCTGTGCCAGAAGCAGTGGTCTCCATCTCCCCTTCTCCTTCCACTTGTACTCCCTTCGTTGTGCTGGCTCTACTACTGATTTGGCCTTTGGGCAAGCAGATTCAGTTCACTAATCTGGCTGAAAATTAATTATTTTTAAAAGTCAAATGTCGTTTTACCCGTTTGGTGACCTTAGTTCTCCCGACTATTCAGGTGATTGTCGGAGGTGGTGAACCTCTCGTGAACTCTCATGAATGAGAGTCAATGAGGTAAATCCAGAGTGGGGAGAGGGGAGGAAAGGGCTGGTGGCACCATGCTTTCAGATGGGTTCATCTGTTTTGATTAGCTGTGCCCTCCACCAAGAAACATGACTGCCTTCTCCTGGTAGAGTGGCTGTTCTGCTTTATGGTTGAGGAAGCTGTGGCTGGAGCGCACAAAAGGTTTCCTAGATGGAAAACAGGAGTAAAGCTGGGGACTGTTTGCACTGGGTCTGGATTGTTCCTGAGAAGGACATTGCACTCCTTGATGTCCCAGTTGACTGGCGTCTAGCAAATGTGACGCCCATCCACAAGAAGGGCTGGAAGGAGGATCTGGGGAATTGCAGGCCTGACCTTGGTGCCTGGGGAGGTTATGGAACAGATCATCCTGAGTGCCATTATGTGGCATATGAAGGACAACCAGGCGATAAGGCCCAGTCAGCATGGGTTCACAGGGGAGGTTTAGATTGCATCTTAGAAAAAATTTTACACTGAAAGGGTTATTAAGCATTGGAACAGGCTGCCCAGGGAAGTGGTTGAGGCACCATCCCTGGAGGTATTTAAAAGACGGGTAGACGTAGTGCTTAGGGATGTGGTTTAGTGATGGTTTTTGTCACTGTTAGGTTGATGGTTGGACTAGGTGATCTGAAAGGTCCCTTCCAACCTAGGTCATTCTATGATCCTATGTGCTTTGATTTTTAACTTGATGAAAAGAAATAGGGTATTAAATTAAATATGAAATAAGGAATGCAAGAAGTAAAATAAATAATGAAACCATATTTATTTTTCTAAAGTACAGCTTTCATCTATTAGATACATCTTAGTCTATGTCATGATCTAAAAGCTGTTACTGCCACAGTCAAAACCTATTTTTGGGTAAATTGCATGATAGCAGTGATTTTTAACGAGGGACGTGATGCTTGGAGACAGTGAGTAAACCTTTGCTGGGCTCTGAAACAACCCATGCTGCTGACTTAAATGGGTGTCCCAGGCACCTCACACAGTCGGGTCACGTATTTGCGTACAGGAAAAGGAAACACTACCTCTGCAGCATTACTAATACATTATCTTGAAGGATTAGCTAAAAATTTATGATATTAAAAATTTGATCTAGACCAATGTGAAGTTTTTTCCCTGCCTCAGGCTATATTTATACAGTGTAGTCGTAATCAAGAGTGTCATAAATCTGTGGGGTTTTTATCTTATTTTCTGTGAAAGCTAATATGTAAAACTGTTCTTCCCATACTTCTCTTAATACTTCCATGACTTGCCAGTGTAATAATTAACTTAAATCCCCTGTGTTTCACACTTCAAAATCCATGAGGGTGAAACTGGCTTTGTATTTTACAAACAACATTGTAACAGTGAATCTGGATTGTTAAGCCTTCTTAGGCAACATGTATTTATCCTCCCTCCTTCCATCCCTCCCCTGGAGAATGTGGGTTAAAAGTTAAAACATCCAAGTCTTATGACTATATTTTGAGACAGAGGACGCTTTGCTTTCGTGGTTGGGTTTTTTCTTGTGGTTTTTTTTTTTTCTTGGTGGTGTGGGTTTTTTGTGTTTGTTTCTCCCCCTCCCTCCCCAAGCTGTATATTCTCTTTAGCATGTGACTTGATAATTTAAAAAATAATATGGTGTTTCTCTTTGAAATTACAGTTACAGTGCAAGGATGGTTATGGGACGGAGAGCTAGATATTTGGTGTGAACAGTTGGGTTGGGTTTTTTTTCTTATTATTCATGGAGTACCACTGCCAGTTGTTCGACAGCTGCACAAAAATGTTGGATGCTGAGTACCCCTGGTGTGATGCCACACAGGGTGGAAGGTACTGTTGCTTGCCCTTGGGCTTTTGCTGTGGGCACCTGATGGTGTAGTTCTAGGAGAGCCATGGTGGCGAGCATCCATTGCTGAAGGCGGTGGGGGCTCTGGAGAGATGCCCGGAGGCGCCGTGCTTGTAGTGAGACAAACCAAGGCAGAGCTCCCTCGCTCTCTTCCAGATATTTCCCAAGGATAGATATGTCCCACGACCCGAAACCAAGCATGACCTTCATGATTTACGGTTGAAATGCAGGCAGAATTTTCCACAGTCTGCTTTGTGTTCCTTCTCTCTGCTTTTATGTGACATCAGTTACACCATTGTGAAAAAATTATTACACGTTGCTGAAAACCACTGGTTTAGTATGGCGTTATTAAATATTTTGGAGCTGAGGTGCAACCTGGACACTGTCTTATTTTTCTAGAGGCAGAAATAATATCAGCTGAGGTTGCACCAGTTTTGAAGGGAAAAGGGAACTGAATGTGTCCTCTGAGCCCTCGGTACTGAGCACAGTCTAACTTTAGCATCAAAGTATAATAATAATTTCGGATTCCATATGTAATTCTGCTGATGCAATCTGTGGAGTCCTGGGTGATTAATATCATGTATGCGTCCTGGTGCTTCGTTCACAGATGATAGGAAACTACAGAAATCTGTTCCTCCTTCTGTTTCATCATGTGATTTGTATTTTTAGTTTGTACATAAAAACCTGAAACTTGAAATTTCCTTTTGGAAGATATTTTACATCTCAGATGGATTATAACATGCTTACATAAACAGACCATGTGTGCACAGAAGAAGAAAAAAACCCCACAACTGGTGGAGTTATTGTTACTTTGCTTTTCATGTCTTGAAAGTTCACAAAGTCTTTCTCAGAGCAGTTGATCCGAGCTACTGAAGTCCCCTAGATGTAGCCGATTATGTGCTAGTGATGGCACGTGATTTGGCATTCAAGTAGTGCGGGTCCTTCTTTTCATCTGAAAGCATATTGTCACTTTTCTGATGTCTGTGTATGCTGTGGCCATAGCTCTTGTTATGTTAGTGGGCATCACATGGGAAGAATAGGAAACCCGCGACACAGGAACTGTGTTTTAAAATAACAATTAGTATTATGAGAAAGCTGGAATATCCCTGAACAGCGAGAATTAACTATGTGAACTGTATTTCTGTGGCATAATAGTTAAATATGAAGTTGCTGGGTTTTTTTTACCTCTTCAGAATGCCACGCACAAATCAGAGGTTTCAAGATATGTTAGCAAATACATATAAATACACAATATATATATTTTACATACACACATATGTGCGTATTCATGATTAGAAGTTATATGTAGTAATACTTCTCTCCTGTAAATCTTTGAGATTTTTCAGATGTAGTTAGAGGAGTGATTTCATTCTGGCACCCTCTGGTTCCCTCGGTCTTAAGGGTTTTATTTCAGTCACTCTGCTTCTGTCAACCATCTGCAAGGTGCTTGTTCAGCTCATATTTTCGTAACTCCCCATAGACCTTCTTCCCCTGTATTTCACATACAGAAAACTTGCACGTGGGATATTTAGGGAGGCAGTCCTGGCTTTTGAAGGCCGTGGTATTTTTCCTTCCTTTCCCCGATGCTTTGTCCTGTCCTCCTCTTGTTCCATGGTATGCCTAGACTACTCCTTCTTTGCCATTATCTCCTCTTTGCTTTACTCTAGAGAGCAAATTTAACCCTTTCTCTTCCAGACCTCATATCTGTTGTCCTATTTTTCTGGTTTTCTCTTTAAATATAAATTAATATGAAAAATGCATGTCTGCGTCCTGCTACTACCTTGCACCTCTCCCCGCTGCACCGTTTGCAGCTTTGGTGGCAGGGCTTCCTGTTGGTGTGTGAAAGAAAACCCGATGCTTGAGCTCGTCTACAGAGGAAGGAATCGCTAAAAATGGCAAAGTTGGAGTGTGGAGTGTGAGCAAGCAAGCAAAAATTCACAAATACACCTGTCTGAAAGTCAATAGGAGTGCACAGTCACAAAATAGCAGTCAGTTGATGGAGTCATCTGCTACTTCCCTGAAAAGAATCTCCTTAAAAAATACTAGACT
The DNA here is from genome assembly GCA_013396915.1 of Stercorarius parasiticus. Classification (NCBI taxonomy): domain Eukaryota; kingdom Metazoa; phylum Chordata; class Aves; order Charadriiformes; family Stercorariidae; genus Stercorarius; species Stercorarius parasiticus. Next base: position 52,356 of record VWZL01001685.1, read on the forward strand.
TACACAGAGAAATGAACAGAGCAAAATAAATGTACAGGATAGTTTTCCATTTGCTGTGTTTTACAGAGTCGTTTAGTCTTTTTGAAGAGATACTGTGTATAACCCTAGTTTTACACTCTAGGGCTTGATGATTTCTTCCGTGGTGGCAGTAAGCTAGATGGTCTTCGCTATCATTAATACTCCTCCGTTTCCATTTCTGAGAAGCAGAGAAAATGCAAATGCAGTAGCGCGAGTTGCAGTAAACATGTATTCATTTCCCTCTGCTTCTTTTCAGTGGCATTTGAGTCTTTTTTCTTCTGGTTCCCTTCCTGCTATTTCCTTTCCATTCCTGTTAGCCTGGCCTTGCCTTTCACAAGTGAGTGTTGATGTTTGTTTACTCCTTTTAATAGCATTTTTTTCTTACGTGACTGTAGCATGTAAGGGAAGATAATTATAAGTTACCTAATTGCTCCATATAGATGAATGCTTATGATAATAGATTTGTTAATATATTTTTCAGACAGTGCATCTCCATGGAGCAGTACAAGGGTGAAGCATTCTGTCTGACCATTACCAATTGGAGTATATATATAATGACAAGGATCCTTACAGCTAAAATTATATTAACATTGTATGATCAAATTCTAATACAAAAAAAAACAAAAGAAAAGTAGTTTGCAAGGTTTTGTGTATGCAATAGAAAAAACTCCTAGTATTATTTATTGTGATTCTCTGGGTGTGACTAATCGGATGTAACCAAATCCCAAGAGATCAGAGGTATTTAGAAGTGTCTGTATGAAGTAATAACACTTTCTGTACGTGGTTACCTTGAGGATGTCTATATTTCCATGTGTCCTTTTACTGTACTGAAAAGATTTTTATTTTAGTGGTGAGAATAGTGTTGAGTACATTCACTACTGCTCTTTGTTAACATATTAGCCCATTTGGTGGTACAGATTTATACCTCATCTTTGCATACCTTGAGTTGAGATGCTTTGAAATAAAAAAATAAAGTAAAATACACAGACCAAATACTGACTTTTCTAGTTCACTAGGGATCACAGACAATTAGATCATCAGCTCCAGGGACCTTTGTAATTACCTAGATGTGCCAGTATTGCAGAGTTCAGCGGTATCCGGAAACTTCATCTGACTAGGGTTAGCAACAGCCTTGCCTCTTTCAGAAAATAGATGTAGCCAGGGGAACATGGAATTCTGCATGAAGGAACTGACTTTGGCCACTACTGTTGTTGTTTTTGGGGGTCACAGATGATAAAGCTTGTCTACCGAATCAGTTTTTAAGAAATTGGAGGACTTATTGCTGTTGTGTATGGGTTGTTCTTTTTCCACTTAAAAGACTACTGTATTATTTCATATCATACTGAGGAATGAAAATGTATTCTTCTTATGTTGTCTTTTGTTCTTGACAGCTAAAACTTTGTGATAATTCATACTGCTTTTCATCTTTAAAACATTTTGCAGACATCATCTGTGATAGTTGATCGGCAAAACATCCTTAAAAGGCATAGAATTTATTGGAATTAGTCATATTTTGTGGGGGGCTTAATCCTAATTTTCCATTGAAAAATGTTTACTTTATAGATGCCTATAGGAACAATTGAAGTAAATATCAGAGCTCTTGGCGTACTCTCAGACCGCATGCACTGACTATTTTTGTTCTGTTTGTGGTCCTGATGGTAAGTTAAAGCAGATGTTTTGTCTTCAGAGTGAATCAGGATGAATCTCAGTGCTACAGGCAGTTTTGCTTTGCAGGTCCAGTGATTCCATTCTTGAAGCTTGTCTATAATAGATATAATGAAGATTTAATGATTTTTGAGGTAATCAGAGTGGTGTGAATTGCTAGGGAGAGACTAGATGATCTCTTGAGGTTTCCTCCATCCTAGTTTTTACGATTTGTGCGAATTCTCCATTGATGGCTCTTCAGGTGGCAACAGAGAAAATGAAGCCGTGAAAGCAGGGGAGGGCCAGGTGATAAGGACCCTGGTCTGGCACACTCCTGGCAGGAGTGGAGGAGGAGGACTGGTGCTATCCTAGCTATACCGTCCCATGTGTGCTAATTTCTTTCAGTTTGGGAACAGCTCAGAAGATGCTATGGTCTGCTGGACCTTGCCTCCAGGGTGGTCATAGCTTAAGCTCAAGCTAATGTTGATCAGCTGCTTGAAGTTTAACGTAGTATTAGCTTAACTTAGTGTTAATGCCTCCGACTTCTATGGAGGAGGTCTTTTGTCTTGGTCTAGCTTGGAGGACTGGAGGGGATGACGTGGCCAGGCAGCTGAGCCCAGGAGAGGCAGCACAGTGGTGGTCATCTACTGAGGTCCATAGCAAGCCACCTCCAACTCAGGGTCCTGTCTTGCTTTCCAATGCCTACGAGAGACTTTTATGATCACTTGTGTAAAGGTTTGTGTTGCTCCATCCTTCTTAACACCTACTGCTCCAACCCTTGCTACTTCTTGTCTTCATCGCCTTTCTCAAAAGGAGGGGAAGGCATGTTATGACTGTCTGTCAGTCTTTTATCTTGAAAATTTATTGTCTTTTTCTTCTCTGAACCCAGAAACGGTGCTCATCTGAGAGCGCTGGGTGCAAAGCATGAAAAAGCTCAGAAGACAAAGCCTGGTACCATTGTCGCCATTACTGGCATGCTGGTCTTCAAGAAACTTCTCAAGAGTAGCTTCTGTGAAACTCGTGCATCCCTGGTACAGCCTAGAGATGTTTGAGTATCTTGGAAGCATTTACAGGATAGTAACAAGATGTTTGTGAATGTCATCCCTGAATATTAGTACAAATGTGCTTCTGTATTTAGATAACACGCTCCTTCCGAACTCATTCAATGTAATGTTTCCTTGTGGGCTCTTTTCAAATCCTGATAAGAAAAACAACACGGGGTAAAAAAAAGACGTTATTTCTTTCAGTATGTGTTTAAAAGAGCGTACTTTGTATTTGCTGACATACTGCAGGTTGGGATGTTTCCAGTTAAGCTTGTGGCTTTTTAGTGAATTTGCTTGCTAGGAAGCCAGACCTCGCCGCTTTTTCATTTTGAAATGGTGCTGGCTTGCTCTAATCCTTCTCCGCGTGTCAAAGCCCTTTAAACTGCTGGCCCCTGTCCATGAGATTTTTCCATACAAGGGGATGACTTACTGTATTTGATACCCTAAAGATTAGGGGCCTGTCGAGATTTCCTGACTGCTTGACACTTGTATTCTAGCATGCCTGCTGTGAGCAGCGGGACACGAAAGCGGACGGGCGGATGAATCACCAGACCGATCTCACGTTATTGTCACTCGGTCAGTTGATGAGGGACAGAGAGATGAGAAAAGCGGGCTTCCTCCGTACATTAGATTGGAAAGTGCAGCTGGAAAAGCAAAATAATTTGACCGTAATGCATCAGCGGGACTAAGAATAGAAGTGATGCAGCTGGTAAAAATGGCCCTTAAACGCAAGAAGCCTTCCCCTGTTTGCCCTCCCCAGCTGTAAGCCTTCAGTTGGGTACCAGAACTACTGGGCCAGGGAGGAGTGATAATAGAGTTGTGCTGAATATAGCCCTGGTGGCAGCAGGTTGGATTTTAACCCTTTGGTACGCATTCCCTGTGTGGGTTTGTACATACGTGTCCACATGCAATATTTATTTATTTATTTATGAAACTAACCCTTGAAGGATCTAGAAGAGCCTGATCCAATATGTAGACATTGTTTTCACTTCCGTATTTTCTCCGGCATTAACTTCAGGGCTGTAACACTGATTTATTTTTTTTTTGGTTTGGTTTAGTTTGTTTTTTTAACTGTAAGTGTAGACTTCTGGGAGTTTTATGTTCAGTGGTTTACTTTTTTATCTATAAAACTTGGTCTATGTAACCAAACTTTGTGATTTTTATTTTTATTGACTTACATTACTTCCTCCCATGTATATTAAAATAGGTTTGATTTCCTTCTCCCCCCCAAGAGACTAACATTTATTTTGTTTTCTAATCCTTAATTCATTGTCTTATAAAAATCAGCAAGTTATAACCTGCTTTATATTGTAAGAGTGAATTACAGTTAATTAAAAATAGATATTTGTAATGGGCATTTTAACAGAATCTCAGTTGTGATAACTCAACACGATGCGACTCTGTAGGGGTTATCATTAGGATGATGACATTTGCAACTTGTGGGAGCGCTAGTTGTTTGCAATTTTCCTTATGTTTGTTACAAAGACTATTGCATCTACCTCTGCTTTCAATAAAACCATTCTCAGAACGTCTTAATATTGCAACATACAGCGGTATTTGTTGTTTGCCTCTGGACCGCTGTCAGTGCTTTGATTGAGTGTGATGGTGTTATTAACTGAAGTTTGCTCCTGTAGTGATGCTTTTATAATTGCTTCGTCTTTGGTAACAAAACCTTTTCAATAGGACGAGAGCATCGTGCGAGACAGGTTCTGTTTCGGTGGCGTCTTGGGGTAGGTAGCACCAGTCACGTGTGCTGCTAGCAGTGAATGCAGAATATTGAAAGCTCAAAATGCGGAGAACAGAGAATTATAGAATCATGAGGATATTTGTATCTTGTGAATAATCAGGAACGCAACTTAGGATATAGGAGAAATAATTTTTTTTGTATGAGAAGCAACCTTGAAATTTTTCATTGTTAGTGGTGGATTAAACAGCAGGATGGAGTCAGAATTTGTCTTTTTAATGGGAATAAAGCCAGTGAAACTGTGAGAAGGTTGTTGTTGGAATAGTGCCGGTGGATGAGTGGGCCACGAAGGAAGGAAGCTCAGGGAAGAGGATGAAGCGAGAGCTGTGGTAAGAGGAGCGATGAGAGTAGGTGGGACAAGCCACAGAGGAGTGTTGGGTTCACAAACTCTTCATTGCCTTGTTTCAGATTGCAATTTTAAACTATTTTGAAGTCACTGAATGTAAGGCAGTGGGGCATGAGACTGCTTACTTCCTGGGGTGAGAAGAGGATGGTCTGGTTAACAGCCCCATACCCCTGAAGTTTGTGGTTGGAGGTGCTAGTTGTGGCACTGATGTCCGGTTGTCCACATGGGTCAACCATGCTTGAGCCAGAGGGGCTGCTGCCTTGCAGTGCCGACTTGTGTAGTAGAAGCCCTCCCTGGCAGCAAAGGAGATGGAAAGGGACATCCAGCGGTCAAGACGGGAGAATTTCTCTGCCGGGGTCAAGTGTCGATGGGAGCAGGGTCTGGTGGTGGATGTGTCTCAAGGGTGGCTGTAGGGATTGTGAACTTGAGAGAGATGGGAGGACACTTGAAGCTTGAGATCTGGACAGCTGCAACATTTCTGTGTTGGGTAACGTGGAAAGAAGAACTGGCGTAACCAAAGGGAGTAGGTGGGAGAAAGGGCTGGGGGAACTGTGTGACACTGACGGTAGATGTGGGGCAACCACTTGAAATCAGTATTGTGACAGCAAAAGCTGTGTTCGCTGTCTCTTACTTAATCAAATTACAGGAATATTTTTCAATAGTTAATGTATTCTAGGAGCTTTCTCATAATTTCAAAATACCAGATAGGTCTGTTCCTGGCATGAAACTGAGGATGGGTGTAACCACCAGTGCATCTTCATCTAAAGCATATCTGCTACTGCCAGTTAGGTAAACTGCTTTGTGAAGCATTTTAAGTCATGTACTGTGTCAAGTGTTACCCGCAAATCAAAAAAGTAATCAAAGGGAATTGATAGAGAAACAAAAGCTTTGGTTGTTGAGGGGTTGCTGAACTTGATCCTCAGGGAGGTGGTGAGTGTAGTTGTTCATGTCGTTCATGTTCTTCTGAGTCAGGATGGTTTGTAGGGGTTACGGATTGTGGTGGTTAGCCAGCAATAGTTACGGGTGTCTTGGGTCGAAGTTTTTGAGCCTTACCAGAGGCATGCTTCATTGAAAACAGCATCCATACTGTCATGTCTACATTGTTTTTCTGTTACACCTGGAATATTGCACAAAAATTTACGGTTCTCCTGAATGGTAATCTCCTCTGGTATTCATGCCTTCTATTGTTCTTAAATTATTTATTAATGCTGTTTATGAATGTATTTATTGCGCCCTCTTCCCTGAAAGATAATTAAGTACGATGAGTAGACTTGCTGGCTTGTAATGGGAATGGTGGGAGTGTAAATTTGGGATTGATTGGTTTCACTGGGGTGACACAGAATATGGGAGTAGCTGGCCTGGCCAAGCTCTGGGGGCTCCAGGGTGAAAATCCTTGGGTTTGAAAATTGTGTTTTCCTCCATGCGATACAGGATTGTTTCTTTGGAGTGCTTTGCTCTCTAGTTTAATAAACCAAGCAATGTGACTTCCTTACCATCCTTAGTTTCTCATTTTTGTAATAATTTTTTTGTGGTGGTGTCCATGTAACTGATGAGCAGTGTACTTGTATTAACTTCTGTGTATCACCTTGGTATGCAGGAAGCTTAGCACGGGCAGTGTTGCCAATTCCTGCTTGACAGTAGTATTTAACTATCTTAAGTGAGTGATTTTTTTTTTTTCTTTTCCTTTTTTTCTCCAAGCTCTTTTAAAAATGGGATGCCTTTTCAAGTCTGCCTTGCTCCATTGAAAATGATGACTTTTGAAGTCTTAAAAATTGGAAGTTTTGGCCCGGAGAACAAGGGAAGCCAAGGGTTGTTTAAAAAAACCAAAGCTCTTGAAACTTGTAGTATGCTTCACTCTGCAGACAACTAAGTACCGTTTTATTTAAAATACTTTTTGGTCAGGAGCCTGGTGACTCAGGTCCTTGCTCTGCCTCTTTCTCTCCTTTAACTACAGAGCCATGAAGGGCAGCTAGCGCAGGTGTAGGTGTCTTTAGGTAGGTGAGACGAACCCGCCAACTGGCAAGAACTTCATCCGCTAAAGTTATTCTTCGGGTTACAGTTTTCTGGGCTGTGGATGCGAGTAATTGCTGGAGCAGGGTTAAGGGAGTTGTGTGCCCATGTTGGTCTGCAAAATGAAATGGCACTGGCTTACTGCATGCAGATGGCGAGTCCTGCAGGCTGCTGCAATGATCGCAGTAGGAGACTGGAAAGTACAAATTACCTTTGGAAATCAGGCTATTTCTGGTTTTTGCACTTAAATACGTAGTCAGATTTGCAGGTGAGTCCCCTGCTGGAATAGTGAATGAAATAGTACATTGAATTACTCCCCAACGTCCCCCTCCCGCTCAGAAAAGTCTAAGTGATGGGGGAACTATCAGATCGGGGAGAAGGAAATATATTTCTATTTAAGCAAGGACAGGATAATAACCAAAGCAACTGTGTCTCCTGTGAAAAATACAAGGGCTATTAGAACAAGGAGAGAAGAGATGAGGGCTAGGGAGGTTGGTGGAATATGACTAGGTAAGTATCAGGTAGATCTCCGAACAGATGCACCTTTTCCAAAGGTTAATCGTGGCTTACACTGAGCTTTACAGTGTGTTGGGAAGTTTGAAATGCTGGGATGGAGAGTTTCCAGTGGAAATTCTCCAGGAACGGTACTGGGGTCAGTTTTACCTTCTTGCTCATCCCAAAGACATCAAGAGCATGAGTGTGCTTCAGTGACTTTCTCTGGATTTCAAATTATTATTAAAAGATTTGTTGCTACTGAAATCTGGTAGTGGAGCTGTTTTGAACTGGTCAATGCCCGATGGGAACGTTCTATACTTAGACATGGGATTTTTCCCTTTTCTGAGTTTTCTACCTGCAACATGCTGAGGGATAATTATTAGTAATAACGCTAGTCTGCACTTTCAAGAAAGGGTAGGCTAGGAGAAAAGACACTAAAAATGATTAATGGAAACACTCGTGGTCAATTGATCAATTTTAGAGAGTGTACCTTCCTATTAAAACAGACACTCATCAGCCATGTTTGTAGGATGCCAGCCAAATAGACTCCTTAAACTGATTAATAGCATCACTGCTGTCGCATAGTGCCCCCAGTTTAGAACGTGAATACGTACCCACACCTCCATGTATGCAGATACCGTGCTGTTTTCTTGAAACAGTATTTTATTAGTATATTTCTAATGGAAAGCAAAAGAAGGGGCCCAAATGCAGTGATGAAATTTATTGTGGGTTGAGAGAAGGCTGAGCTGAACTTAACTACCTGCTATGTAGAGCAGGGTGCATCCAGCTGTTGACTTTCTTTTTTCTTAGAAGCCTAACTTTGAGCCTGGAAATGAGGATGGTTGGGTTTCATTGGTGTACATCACAATTTGGAACAGCATTTACTTGGTTTACTTTGTTCATTTCTTCCAACTTTGGGGTAAATTGTGAGAGCCTGTCCACTCTTAGCTGCTGTGGCTGTGCTAGCTAGAGAGGTGCCTCGTGCTTATTGCCACTTCTGTTTTGGAGGAGCACAATAGTTTGTTTGGGCAGTTTGATGGGTTTTTTGCTAACTTATCTTGCGCTGATTGACGCAGTGAGGTGGGACTTGCACGCGTAGCTCCTCACTTCTGAGGAGGTGACCGTCTGCAGGCTGGGGCTTGGTGCACCAAGGTGTTGACTCTTGCTCCCTATGCCAGCCGCGGGGTATTCAACGCCGATTTTACAACCACCTTCTGGTGATTGTGTAAACTCACAGCTTGTGTAGCTTTCTCTGCCGCTTGTGGGAATGATTTTGTCCCCTCTTTTAACACAAGTTTAATGGGCACATCTTATTCTAAGGTTTTTCTTATTCTTTAAGTGGTTTTGCTGTGAAAGTTGGCACAGAGCACTTGGCACAGTGGTAAGGGGAAAGCTGCAGGGTATTTTGTCCGCAGTGGGATGATGGTTGGTGCTGTTCTCTGACTTCTTTACAACATCTTGCACAGCGTAAAAGGAAAAGACATTCCAGGGTTTATATAAGCTACTACATGTAAACAGTGTTAATTTTTTTTCTTTCTCCTCTGATTTTTCCATTGTCGTGGTGTTCCCTCTGAAGGCAACTATGAGGAGACTATGAAATTTTAAACCACAGAAGGGTAGTATGCCATCCGAGGCAGGATTCATCTGTTTCAGACACTCATGTTTCAGACTTTATTGCAGGTTAAATCTCTCAAATCTGTGCTCCGTTACCAAATCATGGGATGGTCCCTACAGCTGCGTTGACAGAGAGCAGATTTTGGCACAAATCTGCAGGAAATTTGTGCTCGTCCATTTGGACTTGTAGCGAAGGGCCTTAGGTGTTCATCCACCCTCACTTAAATTAGGTAGTTGGGGGGTTGCCATCACCACAAGAAACATCAGATGCGCGGTGCACACAGAAACCGATGCTCTACCAAGTGTCCTAAGGAAACTGGTGACCTTGTCCTTAAGCTCCAGCTATTTCATTTATAACTGCATACAAGCGCAAGGACTCTTTGTTCTTCCCATGGTTTGTGGGATTCAGCAACCTCTTAACAGGCAATAAAGAAAATCCTTTTTTTTTTTTTTTGAATGGTTTTTACTTTTGAATATAAATGAAGGTTATCTTGCAACTTTGAGAACAGAGCGTAAGTACTGCCATTAGAACCAGCTCAATTCTGGACTGAGCATAAACCCAGTTTGAGTAAAGATATTAAGCCAGAAGAGGGGAAGTGGGTGCTAACATTTGGTGATGCTAATCCTTATTAGCAGGGCAAAATAAGAATATGAAACCTGTACCGTTAAGTCTTTCTGTGCAACCTCTATAGTCAACCTAGTTTCTTGATGAAAGATCTGCTGGAGGTGTTGGTGTTTATCCCTTTCCCCACCGTGATGATACGGAAGAATCACTGGCCAGTCTCTTCCCTCTTGTCCTACTTGAAGGACGAGCAGTTTTCCTGTGGAATACCTTCCATTTGGATTTCACACTTGGACTTCCTTTTTAGTACACGTAATCACATTTGTTTTATCCGAAGTGCAAACAAAATGTGGAAACACAACATACATGATTCCAACCTGAAGTTGGGAATGAGCAGTTTTTAAACAATACTGTTTTATAATTTCTTTCAAACTCTCATAAGCCCTTACGAGTCTTGGATAGTCATTATCTGGAGAGTAATATGTACTACTTTGCTGAAGAAAGTCTGAAAATAGGGGGGAAAATAAAGTCTGAAGAGAAGGGGAAAAGATCACTTTTTTAAAAATCCCAGTTGTTTATGGGTTCAGAAACAGTTACATTTTGCAGCTTGACTGAAAATCCCGTGTTGTTTTGATAATATTTTAGAAAGTAAGCTTTTGTCAGATTCTTTAAGAGAATTATTTACAAAAAATATTTAATCAATTCACCAAAAATTTGTGGCTGTATGTGTGTGTGTTTTTATATTCATATACATATATGTGTACCTATGTGCATGTGCGCGTATAAATATATATATATATGTATAAAGCTGGTTTTTTTGCAGTAAGAGAAGTCCTTTCACTTTGTGCACAGGCTGGTAAGTAACATTTTAACTCTAATGTGGAGTTTGAACTGCGCGCGAGGATAAGGTGGTGAACTGAGAGACCTTGCGCCGAGTGTGTGCACTGTAACACAGACATTTCCTTCTGTCAGAGAAGCTGTCCAAAGTGATGTCTGACTGTGTTTATCAAAATTTTACTTTATTTAGATCTAACGAAAACCAATGTCATTCTGTTTAAACTAGAGTTGTGAAGGGAGTATCAAGGTTTCCGAGCTAGCCATTCAAACCACTGACAGCGTCAGAGGTAACAATTACTTTTAGAATAAAAATTCAACAGGGATGTAGTATTTTGCTGAGTTTTTCTCTGCTCCTTGAAATTTATTGCACTCTTCTAGATTGACCACTGATTATTACCTAAATCCAGGCATTTGAGGACTTTGTTACTTCTCCGGATTTTAACTAATTTTTTTTTTTTACCTTTACAATATAACAGCGTGTGCGTACACTTTGTAATTTCATTTGTGTACACTGATACAGTTGCAGGGTTTTTTAAATATTACTGAAAGACATCATCTTTCCCAGAGCAATAATTCTCTGAGATTATGAAATGTACCATATTGTTGTGTAATTATTTTTGTCAAACCAGACCCTTTAAGTTCTAGGGAGAACAAAGAGTTCTTGAATTCATCTTTAAGTCACAGAAGGATGGGGACTTATCCTTGAAGCTGTTCAATTCAAAATAATTCATTAATGCCAAATAAAAGACCCTGTAAAGAATAATGTTTATTCCTTTGAGTCTCTGCGGAGAGACTGTGTAAGCACTCCTTGAAAGTTTAATCATTGAATAAACCTTTTAAAGGGGGGAGCATGGCACAAGGATTGTGCGTTCAGTTAATGAATTGTTTGTCCACATCTGGCCAGCTGCATGCTTTTTTCTATGGAAATCTGTTATTGGAGTGTAATGATTTGGGGAAGAAACCCCAAACAACAGACAACCAACACAGCTATACTGTCAGGAAGCGAAGGATGCATTCTATTGCGCTGTCAAGAGCCCAGTGGCATTGAGATCATTCTGGTTGGCCATAGAAGTGTTGGAGGCATCTCCCCATGAGGCCCAGCTGAAATTAGGGTAGACGTTGGGGATGAGCTGCATCACCCACCCACCCCCCATCCCAGAGTGCAGCCTCCTCGGCTGAGGTACCCCAGGGACCGCGCTGGTGGCAGAGCTGCTGCTGCTTACCTTGAATCACGATGTACTTCAATAAGTGCGTGCGTGTCTTCTTTCTCTGTGCTAGGTGTCATTCTTCGTGGGAGTCTGGATAAATATTTCAGTCTGTAGGAGTTCAGGAGCTCTAGGTATCGCCTAGCAACAAGCATCCCACTCTCTGCCTCCTGCTTCTCTTTACTTTTTATTAAAATACCGGTGGAAACCAGAAGTCGAAGCATTAAGTTAATTTTCAGAAATATTTTGAGCAGCTTAAGATATTTTCGTTATGGCGCTACGTCACAGCAACAAAGATGTTGGCGGGGGACTGGCATCTTTAAGCAAGTAACTCTGCTTGCCTTGTTTGAACAGAAATCACAGTCAAAGACTAGCAAAAACTTTAGCTGTGGACAGAATAAACCTACGATTGCAGCTGTTTAGTGAGTAACAGAATGTCTAGCAAGCACTCCTTTGATGTGAGATCTATAAAATATGTAGCAGTTCCACTTAACCTAAACTGAATGCATTTTAGACCTGTATTACCTGGTTCATCTTGCAGCTTGTGATGGCTGCTGGTGGGACGCTGGTTTATATTGCAATTTAAGGTTTTTTAACAATTTTGCAGACAACTCTGTGGCAAAGTGTTTTGCCTAGTTTCAATTACAATGGTACAGAACTCAGTTTACGTAGATCCTTGGGACTAGACCCAAGGCAAGACGTATAGGCAGTCAAAGCACGGTTTAGGTAGATTTTTTTTTGGGGTACGCTGATTCAGTGCAATGCTGCACTGAATTTCAGCCTCTCCTGTCCCTTATCAATTTTAAATGTTGAGGACTGTTGCAAATCTGTAGCTTGTGTTTAATGTATATTCTACCTGTCGCTTCTGCAGAATGTCTGCTTTATAGAGTTTACGAATTTCCCTGCAGGAGTCAGGAACACAGGAAAAGAGGGCAAGTATGTGCCCATGGTTAATATAAAGGTAGCCATCCTCAGCAATGGGTTAAGGATAACCTGTGTTCCTTTATCTCTGAATGCCGCTGAAACTGTGCTTTCAGGGATCCTGCCTTACCTGATGTTCAGGGTGGCCTTCATGAGTTTGGGAGAAGCTGCATTCCTTCTTCAGGGAGGTTTGGTGTGACTCAGGGCCTTTGAAAGGAATTGCAGCAGTGTAAGTGCAGATTTAAGGGCTTTCAAGAAGAAAAGTGCAGACTTTTAAAATAAAATAAATGATGCAAAAACGTGATTCAGAAATGCAGTTATGCCCAAATATGGGGTTTGCTTTGTAGAGGAAAAAGTTAATAAATCCTGATTCAGCAAATGAGTTAACTTTGTGAATGAGTTGGTCTTTTCCAAATGTATGTTCCCGCATGTATCCAGATTAGAAAAGGGGCAAAATAGCACAGGGCATAATTTGTAGCTATATTAATGGGAATTTCAAAATTACCACTGTGTAAAAGAGATGCGTGATACCAATATGAACTTGTTTTTTAATGAATTAATGTGGGTTTATATGTTCAAAAATGTTCTATTTTTGGGCACCTCTACACACATAGTGGCCTCTGTTTGTCTAGAAATATGCTCAGCGTGACTGGCCTGAAACCCTTCCACGTTCCTTACTCTGGTCCACGGTTCCCGCTTCCATCTGCTGGTGAGTGGGGGTGCCGACCAGGGCATTTATTCTGATGTAGAGGTGTTTCTAAAATGGAGTAGACATTGTGAGGTCTGTTGGGTTTTCTCTTGCCAGAGGAGAAAGAATCTAACATTTGGTGGCATTCGTAAGCTTTATGAACTCCTAGAGTCTGAAAATACAATTAAGATGATGGTTAGCTTTTGGCTGGAAGTGGACGTAATTCTGTGTTTGCTGGTTTCTTTCTTTTGGTTCAGACTGGTGGGTTAGGTGCTTTGCTCTATGATTACTTAAAGAGCCCTTTTGACATACAGGTTTTGAATCAGGAATATCGCGCAGTTGTCGTGTCAGATAGGTCTTCTTCTGGTATAAAAAACATTTGATAGAAATGGAAGGTGCTTCTATCTGAGCTGCCATGTCTTTTTTCATACTTCTGATAGTAGAAACTGAGATTTCACAGTAAGCTGCTGAAAACCAAAGTCCAGAGTAGGTTTCACAGCAGTGACATATGTGACAGAATGGGTGCACTAGATCGGTAAGGACGGACGGTCCTTTTTTCTTAGGCATTTCAAAGTCATTTCGTCTGAAGCTGTGGCTTTTCATCTCTTCTAAAAATCAGGCAACAGATTTATGGAGTTACTAGTTAAATGCTGGTTTGCTCCTCATCTTCTGCCCAAAAGCAGCCTAAAATAGTCATGATGAAGAGATGTGTGGCCTGTATGGGTGGCATTTGTGTGTTTGCCATCAAAATGGATGCTCTTGGTCACCCTTGCTGGCAGTCAGTGCTAGGGGGTAACCCCTGTCCTACCCCCAAACTGCGTCTATGATGGTGGAGCAGCCTTGTGAGCTGGTGGTACTGCCAGAGCTTGTGTTGTGCCCCGCTTGTGCTTGGCGAAGAGGAGGACAAGCAGAAACCCTTCCATGGAGGACAGCACCCCAGTGATGCGGAGATGTGGGTGATTCAATGCTTGATAAATTGTGCAGACCTGAATAGAATTAATGAGACCCAATTATTTAGCATTGCTCACAAAGTAGCTTTTCCGTGAGGAGGGCCACTGTGCGTGATTTAATAATGCAAAGCCAGCTGCGGCTATGACTAGTTGGGTAGCGGCATCTTAGCAGTTTTGAAACACATACCCATGTTTGCTGTATCACCATAGCCACGGAAACCTGATAGGACCTCAGTGTTCGAGTGTAACTTGAAGCTAAGTTAGGCTGTAGGAGTGTGTGTGTCTGTGTGCGTGTAGGGAGGAGTGGTGATGAGAAAACCTGGAGAGCTGGAAACAATTACAGGTCAAACCCTGTCTTCCTCTAACAGAGACCCCATGAAGCTTTTGAATACATTACATGTAATTTTATAGAACTTGATGACTGAATCATTTCCTGCTCAGGTTAGATAACCACATCGTGCAAGTCCAGGATGTGGAAAGCCTGGTCCACTTGCCCCGTTTTTTGGACATTAGCACAGAGAAGGAGCTGCTAGAAACTCAAAGGTGGTTCTTCCGATGTGCAATTTAAAAAGAAGAAAATCTGCTTCATGAAATGGAAATTCTGAATTATCCTACATGGGAGATGGGGCAAATGGTCTACAATAGTTAGCATGCTCTGTGCCTACAGTATTTCGTTACAATTAGTTAGGTCAGTGTTTGTGATGATTTTGCAGCCTTTTATGATTCATATGAATATTTGGAACTTAATATTTTCTTAGAAATAAAATTAAGGTTAATAATAAAAAAAAAGGTAAGTTCATGGTGTTTAGCCAGTAAAATAGTAGTATGGTATATGCATATTTACTAATTTTACATGCTTAAGGGAGCTTCTTGTCTTGTTTTCAGTGGAAAAGTTGCATAGCGTTTGGAAACCCGTTAGCCATGGTGTTGTATGTGCAGCAGTAAAGAAATACTGGATTGTCGTTTGAAAGCAGGCAGGTGATGCTCCACTGCTGTTTGAAGGATGACCTTATTTTGAATGATATAAAAATAACAGCAGATTGTTTATAATAACTCTGACAGCAGATTTAGATTCTTGACTTCACACCATTTCCATTATTAAAAGAGGCATATGGAAGTAGCATTTGCTTCCAGATATATGCACATATTCTGGCAAGAGGTTTAAGACATACTGTCTACTGTTTAAATTCTGGACATCTGAAGCTTTTTTTGTCCCCCAAGGCTTTAAAAAAGTTAGATTACTGGATTTGTATATTTTTCTTAAACCTGAAGGAGCCTCCCAAAAGTATAATACAGTGTTTAAATCACTAGATACATTTTTCTCATAGATTCAAAAACATAACTAAAATAATCATGTATCCGTAGGAAAACTCTAAAGAAATACATATTCAAATTCTGTAACGGTCTTGCACAGTTATTTTGTGTGGCTGGAGTATTGACTGAGTTCACGAATAAATGTATTTTGGCTTTTAATGCATCGTTGTCCAGATCTCACATAGTATTTCTGTAAAACACGTTTTGAAATACCAGTAAAGAATATTTGCACTCGAAACTGCTGGAAAGTTTACCTGTACAGACGCAGGGTACTGATATATTAATGGGCCCCGAAGACTAATTAAAGCAGCTGGGATTTAGTATGCTCAAGTAGCAGCTCAGGAATTAAAGACACTGAGAGCACTGACTGCAATCATTAGCTGAGAGGAACCATAAGGCTTTCTCCAATATACTTTTTGTCGAATTCATGCAGTTTTATTTAAAATGCTTATAAACTTATTGTTCTTCTGACCTCTGCTTTACTGTGGAACAGACATCTGTGGTTAGGTTTTTTATTTACGTATACAATAATATTTGAGAAATCAGTGAACTCTAGGAAAATACATCAACTGAATTATTTCATCTTTTCCTTTTCAGGATTGAAGTGGATCTAGGGACGAACGGATGACTGAATATTCATATGAAGAGGAAAGCCATAAAAGTTGGTTGACGTTTTTACAGCCATATGCATTATACATATTACTGCTATTATCAAAAATTTATATTGTGTTACAAAACATAATAGATGAAATAACCGTCCTGAGCTTCATATGCCGTATTGTCTTTCAGGCAGGGGAATGCTGTAGCTTAACACAGCTGTAGCTTAATGCAACGGTTTCTGACCAAACTTGAATGTTCAAAGGAAAACCTAGTAGTACGTTAAGGAAATAGGTAATTCCTTTGAAGCCAGGTGCTTGAATGGGCTGATGCATGGTGGGGTTCATTATTCTTATGGGCAAGGATGAAGGGAGAATGAGAGAGGCATTGTCTAATGTTACAGCTACTGACTATGAAGTGTAATACATTGATGAGTGGCGCTCAGATGCCACATGGACAAGTGCTGCTTAAGAAGTCAAATGGGATATGATATCTTCAAAAGTATCTTGGTGCTTTGTTTTCTTATTGTAGAGAGATGGCTGTCTTACAGCATGCATTTTCTGCACTATTTAAAAAGGAAGAAGCTGTTAGTGGACCTCTGTGCTTTACTGACTTCATCGTTATGCTTTATAAGATGATAAAATTCAGTAGGCCCTTGACATCTGTCAATCTGACTTGTTGGTAACTGAACTATAGGCTTTGGCGGGGATGCTACATTAACCAGTTCCTGCCAAGGATGTTTAAACAAAGCTGAGTGTGCCTGTGGGTTTGCACCACAGCAAATGAATTCTAATGGCAGATGCAGCGCGTGGTCCGGCGGGATGCAGTGCGTGGTCCAGTGGGATGCCATGCAGCAGCTCAGAAAAAGGCATTCTGGAAACTCTGCTGGTCAAGGAGGGGTGTGTTATGGTGGAAAACCTCTTTCCCAGAGAGCTTTCTTCAGCCCCTGAATCCCAGTCAGAGGTAGGAACAATCAAAGAAATATCAAAACCTCCCAGGTTTTCCAAAACCACAGTGTCAGCTGAATACCAGAAACTGGACTCTATAGTTCTGGTCATGTGAGCAAAGTGGTTTACTAGGGAAAAGATTCTTATTTATCTCAGTGATAATTTGGTTATATCGATATTTTAATGGTTCAGAAATTCTACAGTTTTATCAGCAGCTGATTTAGATACAGGTGAGTTTACTTTCATTCCTTCTTGGATTAGGCTTGTTTAGTGTTTGCAGAAGGTAGTGAACACGCTGATCTCAGCTACCTTCGGATTCACAAGCAGCGTAAGACTTGAGGGGAGCATCTGTGTCCTTGAATCCAGTCTCCTGAAATTGGCCAGAGAAACAGTATTTAGTTCAGAAGCATCCATAGAACATCTGCCTTATATACCGCAGGTCCCAGAAAACACCTCCAGCCTCCAGGAGCCAAATTTAAACCCTAATAGAGACAATGAATGGTATTAGTAGCTCTGCGGGAATGTACACAATTACTCTATGGGATCAGGAACCCGTATGCCCAGAGACAGGAACCAGCAGTCGTTGCCTGCTAAAACCAGCGCACAAAGTCTTAAGGAATTTCTCTTTGGTTTGATTGCTGACATGTCGGCGGCTGTTGTCCATACCCATGTCTGATAGCTCGGGATGGGCTCGCATCACAGGGGAGGAAACACTTCCCTGCTCGGACCTCCTGACTATGCATAGCACAGTGAAAAACCAATACCATCCAAACCTTGCTTGCATCTTCCAGAACTGCAGTGATAACATCCTCTATGTACAAACTCTTTGCTGGTAGAAAGCGTGAGAGGGTGCAAAAGGCAACCTCATTATCTGCAAGGTATCTCTGGATATCATTATGTTACAGTGAACTCCTCATACTATCCAGAAGACAGCACAGAGCACTACTACCGTAGCGTGGTAATATTTTGCACCGAATTGAGGAGAAACTGGGCCAGACTAGAGGACCATCTTAGGTATTTGGCTTGGGACGTCACACCAGGGCAGAAAATGTTAAGGATTTGTCAGATCCTTGAGAGGGGCTGTTGTAACTAGAGTCTGCGCAGAGGAGGGAGGGCTTCCGGATCAGGCAAATGCAGAAGACTCTTGGACTCATGTGGCCTTTTCCCAAGTTTCTTGGGAAAGACTGTAGTTGCATTAGAGGTGAAGCACTGCGAGTTCTGTATCTCTGTTCCTCTCTCTGCTTTTGCCTTTCTGTTTCAACGCAGAGTGATGGCAGAAGGAAGGAAGAACAGGAGAACAGGGTGACCTCTTTCTTGTCAAGCCATAGTTCCACTCTCTCATGCCCTTCTGGTGACATCCCGCAGTAACCATAGGGAAGCTACACAAAATATGTGCAGATAAGGAAGGGGATACTGAGTTTATTTCATTACACATCTTCTGTTTGGCAGTCTTCGCAGGAGTAGGACTCTGAATCCAGCTGTTAATCTTTTATATTAGGAAAGTACCATGATTAAATCATATCACTGAACAAGAAAAAAATGTGGTTATGTGGAGGAATTCAAAGTCCAAGGCTAAAAATTCCTTTTCTGGGAAGACTGATTCCAGAAGACTTAAGCAATAGAGGTGGAGAGGGCTCCTCTGTGATCACTGTTAAGATTGGTTGATAAAGTTCTGGCTCCAGGAGGAAAGAGATTGGATTTCACCCAGCACCCTGCCTCAGCCTTTGACTTTATTGCTGCTCTGCTAACCAAGTTTTGAAAGACTTCCATTGCTAACATGACTATGTTGGTATATCATTAGGGGTGCAAATAACTGGAGTTGCATCATCTCTGTGTTATATTGATATATTTTAGGTCTTTGTCGGTCTGCCTCAGACCATATCATAATATGTGTAAATGTGGTTTTATATAAATAACGGACATCTAAGTATATATGCAACTAATGGAGGAAATATGAATATATTTTTTTCTGTCTCATAAAATGAGGTCAGATGAATCTTTCCCGGAAAAATGAGAAATACACAAAATAAACCTGTTGGCATACATGCATATTGAATGCACGCAGTTTACAGTGCTTCTACATTTTCCATAATAATGGTGACTAAATCCAGAGGTTCATTTCTCTGTTGAATCTGACATTTAAAGTTTGTGTTTTTCAGTCTACAGTGATTGAATGCGG
Source organism: Stercorarius parasiticus (assembly GCA_013396915.1). Classification (NCBI taxonomy): domain Eukaryota; kingdom Metazoa; phylum Chordata; class Aves; order Charadriiformes; family Stercorariidae; genus Stercorarius; species Stercorarius parasiticus. The sequence goes on from VWZL01001685.1 coordinate 71,470, forward strand.
ATGTGTGGAGATGAGAGACCGGTAGAGGAGCGGGTAAGGAAATGGGTAGCTGACAGGGAGGAACTATAGCTCAAAAAGTCCTGTGCAAAATAAAGATCAAGACTTTAAAACACAAAGAAGCGGGCAGGACTGAAAGAGGGTAAGAGAGCAAAATTAAAGGGGAGAAGAGATTGCACAGATTGAAAAGGCAGGTCTGCGTTGGACTTAATGAGTGGCCTTGGGTACAGTCTCCCGCTCACACTGTGGTTTCACAGACAGCCGGCAGAAATACCACTGTTTGATCAGGCTTAGTGATGTTCTAAGTTATTTAACACTCAAAAAATTATGAACAACACAGAGTTGTATTGAATTCAGTGGTGTTAGGAGATGATCGCTTATTTTCTGAAGAGAATGACTGCTTATTTTCTAAAGAGGTTTGTGTGATAAGCCCAAGAAGTAGTGCTGTCTCACGAATGTAACCTGTGCGTCCTCTCTTTTTAAAAAAAAAAAAAAGGCACCAAAAAGCAAACAAGAGCAAACTTTGGTTCGGCTATTTAGAGGGAGGGACTCAATATGAGGGGGTGTTTCCTGAGCTCTCCAGAGCTCATCCCATCTCAGGAGTCTCCCAACCTCCAACGTACCTTTGCCTCGCCTCGCCTCCCCTGACTCCCGTGCGGAGCAGGGCGTAGGAGGGTGCAGGTCCTCTGAGCTGCCGGCAATGTGCGTGGTGGTACCCAGCTGGCACGGTGAGAGCAGGGCTGGCATCCAGGGTGACCTGGGCGGGCTGGAGAAATGGGCTGGCAGGGACCTCATCAAGTTCAGCAGAGGGGAAAGTCCTGCACCTGGGGAGGAACAGCCCCGTGCTCCAGCGCAGGCTGGACAAGCCCCTGAGCCATCCAACCTTGGAGCTGCCCTGGCTTCGGATGGAGTTTGGTCTCGTTGGACTTTCAGTCTTTACTTTTTTCATGATTTTAAAAAAGTGATAATTTTTTTTTTTTTTTTAAAATACGTTTGAGGGTGTTTCCAGGAAGTTTTATGTTTTTATTTGCGTAGTCAGAATATTAGTAGCAGTGTGGTGATACGTTTGGTTTTTGACATCAGCTGTCTCCTCTGTATCTATTACAAACAAACGCCGTTTTCCTCGAAAGAAAATGACTGCTCTTAAGTGGTCTTTCACATCTAACATCATTCAGCGTATTCTTGGAGTATAATTATGACTGGAAACATCAGCAGGATAAAATATGTTAATCTCAAGGGAGTTATTTTGCACTGGCCATCAATCTATCCTTTCTGTCATGTGCTTTTCAGTTTAGATTACTCTCAGGCAAAGAGGCTGTACTTTGATGTTTTGTCTCAATTCATTATGATTATAAATATCTTGGATAAAACAATGTAACAAATGACCACTTAAAAATGACTGATGGCCCCATTCAGCAAGGCAGGGAGACTATGAAGTTCTTTTGGTTTCATGTGTTCTCTAGCATTTATCAAGATGGGTCCCTCAGAGTCGATTGGTGGTTGATATTTAATGAATATTTCACAGTGTAAATAGATAGCAGGCAGTTTGTCGTCTGGTGCCCAATCATATTCATAGGACAGATCTGCTTTTACTTAGCTGTCACTTAAAAATGTAAAACTTAACGCTGAAACTCCAGAGAGGGAGGAGAACTTTTTCCCAAACCTTATATTCAGGAAAGGGAGGAGCAGCAGAGATTTTCTTTCTTTTTCTGTTTCTGCTGCATATTGTGCTGTCTCTTGCTCCCATCCTTTCCCATCGGATGCCGGTGTGGCTGCTGGGCTGCCGGAGGACCGCGCATGGGGAGCGGTGTAGCCCCTGGGCTCGCTGGCTGCTGGCTGAGCCCAGCTGGGTGTGGGGTGAGGTGGAGTTGGAACTGATCCCCATGGCTGAAAAACTGCTGGGGGTATTTCCAACACTGCTCTTTTCCAAGGAGAAAAAGGCATTTAAGATGCCTGCAATGAACCCCTTTGGCTTGACGTGTTTGCATCGCATATGAGCTCGTTCCTCTTCCCTTTGCCTTTGTAAAGTTAATGAATGATTTCTGGGAAGACCTCAGCGTTCCTATTAGGCTTTCCTTACGAACAGCAGTACAAAATTTGTTCTACACCACTTCTTTCTTCATTTCTGCTGGGCAGTTGCTTTCGTAGCCTAAATGGTTTCTTGTGTGCGGGTCCTGGGTCTTGGCTCCATTCCATTCATTTCCCAACTATTTTGGTGTGTTTACATAGTGCAGTTCAGCGGCTGGCTTGGGGCTGGTATCCAAAACGCGTGCGCGCGCACACACACGCTCACACATGCGCGCACACACACACACACACACACAAAATGAGTTCATCGGAGTTAGGGCCAAATCATATTTAGTGCTTGGCTTGTGAACTGACCTTGTTTAAATCAAGTTGGATTATGATTTTGGGGGCTTTATCCTTCTCTTTTGTTCTTCCAGTGTGGATCCAGGGGGCAGACATCTATGGAGGTTTGTAATCGTTGTTTTTAAGTTTCATATATCGAAAATACAATATATTTTAGAAGTGTTATTTTAGTGGCTGAAGATAGCTGTGGTCTTTCTGCACCCTCGAACTTCAGAAAGGCAATGGAAGCAGGGACAGGGGTGGGTTGGACTTTCCCTCTCAAAGTCTGGTCTACTGCAAAAGCCTCAAGCTTTGCTTTAAAATCAATAAATAAAGAGGTCTTTATATATAATAAATAAGGTTGTATTTTGAAGTAGTCAGCACAGAGCTGCCCAGGAGGCTTTGCGAAGAATCAGGAGAAATGTCTCTGGCCCAGCAGCTGCTCAGCCGTGATGTGCAGGGTTTGCATCCCGGTGGCTCCATGGATTTCTGCTCTGCTTGGAGCTGCTGTGAGATGTTTCAGGGTCATTGACTGCATGGTAGTTCTTGAATTAAAACCGTATTTATTAATTGTTTTTTTGAAGCAGGAAGAATGGAGAATGGCATAAAAAAAGCATGGCAGCAGCCTTCATGTGAGATGATGTGTGGGGGAGGAAGGAGGCCCACATTGTCTCTTTTGTGGGAGAGTAATTAGCCTAGAATTGACAAAATGTGACCAAAATGTGCAATATTTCTAATACGAGAGTTCCTTTAACAGGGCATGATGTTAAAAATTACTAAATGTTGTCGTAAAGCAAAGCTAGGTCTTCCTGGTGTTGCCTAGATCTCTCCTCCACAAAGTGATAGGTGGTGATGATGAGTCTCTGTGATTAGTAAATTGTGGGTGTACGTGAAAGCTGTGTTTAAGGGTCTTCTTCAGTACCTACTGACATAACTCAGTGTAGTACAGTGCCTGTTAAACTACTTTTCAAAGTTAATAAATATCTCCTTACAATTTTATTTGGTAAATGTGTTGGCATCTCTCATTTGTATACTTTACTGTTGTTGATTGTAAGACTTGGTGTGTGATTGCTTAACTTTTTTTGATTAATTTAAGTCATACAGAGCTTAAAGTCTTCCTGTGATGAGTGTCCTCCGTTAACTGTTGCTTTGTCTTTTAAAATCTGGGGTTTTGGTTTTGCTTTTGTTTTTGTTTTTTTTTTTTTTTGGGGGGGGTGTCTTTGGGGTTTTTGTTTGTTTTTAAATTCATTTTGGGAGTGAAAAACAAAAAACTTCCCCTTGAAAAGCTTAGCAAGAGCTGAGAACAGAGATAGCAAAAACTATCCTGTGAGCATAAAATAACAAATTGCTTTATAAAGCAGGCACAGACAACCTTAGTTCCCATTCCTGGTGTTTGAAATGCGTGGTGTGTCAGTGTTCCTGTGCTGGGAAGGTGAGGAGATGCGCTACAAGCAGAGTTCCTGCTTCTTGAAGTGTTCAAGTCTAGGTTGGATTGGACTTTGAGCAACCTGGTCTAGTGGGAGGTGTCCCTGCCCAGGGCAGGGGCGTTGGAACTGGATGATCTTTAAGATCCCTTTCAACCCAAACCGTTCTATGATTCTGTGCTTCTCGGGATGAACAGAAATGGATGCCGCTACCTCTTGTGGTCTCCAAAAAGGCATGTTGTAGACTATATGAAATAAAACAATGGAAGCAGCCCAAAGATCTAGGTGAGAAATTTTGACGTGAGCATTTCCTGAGTACTGGCTGCAGCTGCACTTAGTACCTCAGGACTGCCAAAGCCTAAATGCAGGACCTGCTGTATCTGCCTTGCTGAGTGCCTCCACTTCAGAGAGCAGACCGTGGCCATGGTGCGAGCGATGCCAGGTCCCTGCATGCCCACCAGCCAGGGTTAGCTCCCTCCATACTGCCTTTGGGAGTTTGGGTGTCCTCCCGTACCTTTGCAGTGCTCCTCTTGCTCATTATTGTCATTACTGGAGATAATTGGAGGCCTATCAGCATGGTGTTTATGCGGCATGAAAATGTCAGTTGCAGGTTGTGGGCTCTGGTGTGAGGCCGTGTGCTGGGGTCTGACAAGGAAGGCTTGGAGGGCTCGGTAGGACCAGTGAAAGTGGTAGAGGTTTGTCCACACTGTTACTAGAAAAGCCTGGAATGATCAGTCCCCCAAACCACAGGCCAGTTTTAGTTTTGGAGGTAGCTGGCTGGAGCAGTCCAGACCAGAGCTGGGAAGTGAACCAAGTCTATTACTGGTTTAGCTTAGACCAGGAAATGCTTCCATGTATGTCCCAGCCCGGCGTGCTTCGGTTCACCTTGTAGTGTGGCCTTGGGCTGCGCAAGCCAGCTTAGGCTTTTGGAAGAAGCCAAACCAGGAGGTGTGCTTCAAAAACTTACCTGGCATATTCTGATTTCTCATGGGCTGTTGAAAGACACAAGTTGTGGACATCTTCAGGAAAACTGAGAAGATCCCCTCCTGTTGCACAGTGCTGCTTGCTGAGGGAGAATCAGACTCACGGTTCTGCTGGGTAAATGCTCAGGGACCTTACAGTTGAGACAGTGCGCCATCCCTCTTTGCTTAGTGGTGTTTTTGTACCAGCTTCTTCGGTTTCTCTTTCAGCCTTGATACCCGTGGTGAGGATTAGTTGGAAGTGACAGGGCAGAGTCCATAGGGAGCTAGATATCATAGAATCATAGAATGGTTTGGTTGGAAGGGACCTTAAAGATCATCCAGTTCCAACCCCCCTGCCCTGGGCAGGGACACCTCCCACTACACCAGGTGCTCAAAGTCCCATCCAACCTGGCCTTGAACACTTCCAGGGAAGGGGCATCCGCAACTTCTCTGGGCAAACTGGGCCAGTTTCTCACCATCCTCACAGTGAAGAATTTCTTCCTAATACCTAATCTAAATCTCCCCCCTTTCAGTTTAAAACCATTACCCCTTGTCCTGTCGCTACACTTCCTGATAAAGAGTCCCTCACCGTCTCTCCTGTAGTCCCCCTTTAGGTACTGGAAAGCTGCTGTAAGGTCTCCCCAGAGACTTTATCAAAGACCTGTATCCATTGCTTTCAACTTCAGTCATTTCAGGCTTCCATCTTCCACGAGTCAACAGACAGCAGTAGGCATCTCCAGAGGGCAGTTCTTCCCATGGTATTTCTGTATCCTCCCCGTAAGAACCGACATCCCCTCTGCCTGCGAGCTATGATGGCGCAGACAAGGTGAGCACATCAGGCTCCACTTTGCTGGGCTCATTCTCCAGTCCTTGGGTTTTCACAGCATCCCTTGAGCATCCCTGCTCTTGCAGCCTGACTTCTCTGCTGCGGCATGTTCTCGTGGGAATGAAAGAGCAGTCACCAAGCTCATTTCACCTTTTATTCCTAGAGCACTTAGAGAACAATTATACTAATTCTAATAATGACTAAATTTATACTACTCCAGAGAGGGAAGCACAAGGCATTTAATTTCAAAGCTGTGTGACAAGACCATTTTGATGTGTGTATTTTCAGAAGTATGACACAAGTTTTCAAAGCGCCTAATGGGGAGAAAAATGCTTAAATTCGTACTCTCAGGTTTTTGGTTTCCAAGAAGCTGAATACTGTTCAGTTCTGTTGGGCATGATCCATCAAATAAAACAAGTTTAAACCAGAGATTTACAGGACTTACGACTTCTGTTTGTTTCTTAATGACCTGTTTCTGGTCATTAGTTATCAGAATGTAAGTATTTGCATGGGAAAGAAGAATACTTCTGTTGTGGGAGGCATTAATGCTCAGTATCATGAAGCAGCACAGCTAACTACATTTTAGAGTTAATCTTTACTTCTCAATGAGAAGGGAAGAACCCATGGTTCTTGGTCTGCACAGTGGTGCTGATTAAGGTACATTGAACCAGAAATTGAAATACTACATACACTTTCCCATTTTCCCTTTCCTACATATCTGACAGTAAACATTTAGTGCTAGAAGTAAATGCATTTGGATTTTAGTGTTTTTGACATGCCGTGGAGAGAATGATGTCAAACAATGGCAATTTGTCACTTCTTATATGAAGGCGTAGAAGAACGTGTTAGAACTCAGTAGCTAGCACGTAAGGAGAAGGCAGTTATTTTAGTACTGATATCCACTGACTAATGATTCCGCTGGATACGGTATTTCAGATATCCAAGGACATGTGTCTAAAAGAGGAAAATAAGCTCCTGGTATTAATCTAAATCTTGACCCGCTCTTACACTTCCCACATGGTGCTTTGTGTGTGCTCCTGGTGATACGTTCAGTCTTTCTTGTGCAGAGGTTCCGTGGTGACTCAGGAAAGGGCACGTTTTCTCCTTTGAGGCTGCCACCTTGTTTTGAACTTTGCTATTTACTTAGGGTTTTTTGTTGTCATTTCAGTTCAGTTTGATAGCAGTCCGCTACAGCTGTGATTGCTGCAGTCAGCTGGGATGGACATGTGGGCAGAGCTCAAGCGAAAAGAAAAGCCTTGGCTTTCAACCGTTATAGGTAAATATGTTCTGGGTTTCTGCCTAAATTCCTGACCAATATAGAAATCTTTCAGTATTTATATTAGCAAAAAAAAAAAAAGAACCCAACAAAAAAAGATGGCCTAGAAAGAGTGAGATTCAAAACATTATTTTTTGCTTGGCTTTATTTTCCTGTTTTTAAATGAGATGGTGCAAGCCCCAAATCCCAAACATTTGGAGTTAAGTCTGAGTTTCATTTAAAGCTATATGAACTCGGGCTTTGGTGGTTATGAAGAGAGATGACAGTGAGAATCTCTCTCGCAAATTAAGAAGTAAGGAGTTCCTGTTGGTCTTAGGAAGATGAAAATTAACTTAGATGTGTAGGTCGTCTTATTAAGTGCAGTGGAACTGAGATGATGTTTGCTGAACTACTCTTTGGAGATTTACATAATGGATGAGATACGGGAGCTCCAGGCAGCATGACAGTGGAGTTTATTTTATCACAGAATGTAAAACAAGTGAATTGCCTTAATAATCTCTGCAGAAAGCAAGGATAATCTTTTTTTATATGCAGAAAGAGAGCCAGAGAGTTCATAATATCCTGGCTATTCATGTACAAGGAGCCAAACCTTTCTTTTGAATAATCTGGATCCCTTTAACTATCATACTGTCTTATTCAGGGCTTCTAAAGCTCTTCAGGAACGGCAAGCAACGTGCATCTCTGAAAATATGGCTTTTAAGCAGTAAAAATATACTAGCTGCTGATAATTCATGGCTTGATAAAAGAGGCTCATAAGAGGCTGGGTAATTACCCTAACTGCTACGTATTTAAATATATGGAAAGCGTTTATAAACCAAGCTCACCTACTATTTATTTCTATAGTGGTAATAATAGTAATTTCAAAAGTTTTAGAACCTTCATAATTTCAAAGTGGGTGTATGTTGGAAAGAAGTTTTAGTAGTAAGAAATTTACTCAAACCAGTTCACCCACTTTGGTTGGCATGGGTGGTTTTTTCTACCTCAGCTGATGATATCTTTTCAGCATAGAAAATGGACAAAAAACCACTGGAAAAGTAGAATAGTTAAGTGTAGATGGCAATAACAACACCCAACTCCTATTGTGTGCTTCTCCAGCCGTGTATTTGGCTTCAAGCGAGAGTTTGGCTATTACTTTACTCTGAATATAAATGTGCCATTACTCTTTGATCTGTAGCAACAGTTTGTTATGATCAAGGCTACTTACCACTTTTGCCTCAAGGAAAAGATTTACTGTTGGGTATAGCAGGTTTTCAAAAGAGTGAATGATGCCCTTAGTTTCTGATTTCTGTGAGCTATATGCCGTTTAAGAATCCTTTTGTATTAACCTGATGCCAATTGCTACTTCTTTGAGAAAAGTCCGGGCAAGTAATTCATCATACAGTGTGGCACAGAAACATAGGCATTTATTTGGCTAATATGAAACCAGGTTATTGGAAAAAAGGGATAATGTCATGAATATAGCATTCCATGAGCAGGGTTAGTTTCTGCTTTTGTTCATGAAAAATCTTTAAATATTTACAGTGATTTCAGTAGCGACGGACAATACCTTGTCTGTCTACTAAATATGCTGTGCTCCACTCTTAGTTCCAGGATGAGGGCTGGGGTTAGTTCTTCCAGATTTGCTCTGGATAGGAATTATTTATCAGTTGATGTACAAAGTCAGGTTTTTCTTTTTACCGTTTCCTTTTTCTGGCTGGGTTTCTAGTAAACCAGTTGTTTTTGTCTAGTCATAAGTCTCTATCAGTAACAGTTACTGCATATGCAAAGGAGGGCATCACAGTAATAACCCGTTTGCTTATATTTGCTGGGGTCTGTCCTCATGGTGGCCTGGTGGGACCAGAGACCGAGGAATGTTTTATAAGGACAAACAGCGTTGTTTTCATCAGAAAGTGTTTAAAACATTGAAATTCTTCCACCGTGGTGTCTCTGAACTCTCCCATGTGGGGATCTTCAGAGTAAATAAATAAAAGATCACACCAGGCAAATGTGATTTAAAGTGTCTGTAACTGTTCCCCGAACAGCGCTAAAACCCTAAATAAGATATGAGCAAGGCAAGCGAGGGGAAAAGTTCACTTCAACCCCCAGACTTCCCAACACACTATGTAGCTACGTAGCACCAGATCCTAAGGACACAGAAGAGGATCCTGAAGAGTTGTGGTGTCCAAAGGAGCCCCCTGGTTAGGACAGCTTCCTCACGCCCTGCCTCTCCACAGCTTACCCTGCTCTGGGCTGTGTGTACGTTTGTCTCAGAAGTCTCTCATTTCTAATCCAGACATAAGTGACCTAAAAGTCTTTGCCTACATGCGTATCTAGTATGTCAGAAAAACAGTGTTTTTCCATGTGTGGCTGAGATAACGTTGCATTTGTAAAGGAACCTAAGTGCCGGCTAGAATGATTGTGGTTTTTAAAATTGATGTTCATTTAGTTAAAAATCCTGAAGCTTTCAGTTGGAAAATTTTAGAAGTTATAAAAATTTTGAAGGGAGAAGAGAGTAAGCATCTACTGCTTGTGTTGTCATAGCTTGGAAGTGTCTGACTTCTTCACTGCTTCCTGAGGCAGCAGCTCAAGAATGCTTACTACATGTCAAGTGATGAACCCATAGTCCTTGCTAGTGAGGACTCAAGCTGGCCATTTCCATCCCACATCGGCTTGGACAGCTTTGAACCCTGTGGGATGTTCCAGGTAGCCAGTCGAGCTTTCCCCCTGCACGATCGCTTGTTACTAACCTCTTCGTAGGCCGTTCAACACGATGAGCACGTGAAGTACTTAACTAGTGTCTGCCTTGCAAAATTTTGACAAAAATTACCCAATCCAGGTATAAACTTTTACATCTAACCCTAGAGCCAGTTGTATGGCAGCTGATAATGGTAAAAATGTGAAGGATTGTTTAGTAACCTATTTTAAAAGGCTTGCTTTGTCTGAGTAGGGTTCTACAGGGCTTGATAATTAGATATAGTCATAACACTATTAATGATCTCTTGGATTAGTCTAGTAGTTCCTCACAGTTGATCAGCAGTATGAGTTGTTTTTTGCCTTCCCAGTTTTAGTGTATTCGGGTTAATAATTAATTTTGTGTTTTAGAATAATGAATGTAATCCATTGATCTTGTGGGTATGCTTTCAGGTTGAAAATAAATTCAAAGTTCTGCTGTTTTTCAGGTAAATGGCCACTCACAGAGAGTTTTCATTACTTTAAAACAAACAAACAAACAAAATGAAAAAAAAAAAACCCAAGAAAAAACAACCCGAAACCCCACACCTGAATGTTTCAGGGACTATTTTAAAATTAAGAATAAATGATGATGGACTTTCACAATTTTCACTTAAGAGTGGATAATTTATTATTCCTGGCACCAAACAGGTGATAGAGTTACCATGCTTTTTTCCTATAATTCTTGAAATCCAGAATTTATTGATGTCTTCAAACAATAATAAAGTGTACCTCCACCTACATAAGGCATACACACGCACACAGAAGTTGGACGGAGGCTCTGTGTTGACTGCGCTGAGCCAGGGGATGGACATCTGAAGAAACAGCACCAACAATGAAAAGCTTTGGTGCTTTTCGTCACAAAAAATGAGCTCAGTACCAGACACAGATTCTTTAAGCTGAAGTCCTGTGAGGAGGGATTTTTTTTAAAAAAAGGTATATTTTCCTGAAAGAATTCTTAGAATTCTTTTTTTACATTACATGTGAACTGGTGACTTGGCATGAGCTTTCAATGTGAAAAACATTCTTGTGGATCATCTACATTGATTGAGGAAATTACTCCCCAGACTTTGGTCCAGCATCATTCAGTGTCTCATAAACACTGCTCTTGAAACCAGTGTGGCTGCGATTTTAGTGGTTAGAATATTTTAGTAATGCTTATTGAATTTCAGTATCCAGGATGATGATGGAGGCAGTTTGTCACATTATTAATGTTAGTGGTCCAGATCTCTTCAGAACGATGCAGTACACATAGCACACTATGCCTGTGCAGAAGTCATTGCTTAAAAATATGAGCAGCCTAACCCATCCACTTCTTGTGGTGCGAAGTAAATCTAATAAAAGCATTTTATTCTATGTGAGATGTAGCTAGTGTGGACAGGAGATCATTTTCATCCTTTTAAACAGTGTAACTAAGCCACGTGTTGGAAATAAATATGTGATTTATACAGGCACAATTTCTTATTATGTCTTAATGAGAAATGTTAAATATATTACTATGACTCAGGGCTTGACATGTGCTATAAAGGCTATGTATGGTGCCAAACAACCAATTATCTCAGTGCATTATTTCTTGAAAGCCTTGACATGGGTAAGGTCACTATACATTTTTAATGGTACCGTGATGCTAGGTTATAAAATGACAATACAAATAACAATACTGTGTTAGATCTTCCTGCTGTGTGATGTATAATCAAGTGCACTGACTTAAAGAACACTAATGAGGATTTAAAGACCCAGCAGGGGCACATTTAGCAGTCACACACAATTCTGCCAAATGCTTTTGCATAGGGCACCTCTGATGCAAGGTGGAGTTCAACAGTAGGTAGGAACGTATGGTTTTATTGTATAGTTTGGTGTAAAACTTCTAGGTATTTCAGTGAGAATAACAATAACTTGCAGTGTTCTGGCGCTTTGCCAGGCATCGTTGTTTGGCTGTGATTTTTACCATTCATGGAATCAGACATGAATGGTGCTACGCATGGACAGACTCTATTGCTGCATTTTCAGCGATCGAGTAATGACTGAGGGAAACAAAGTAAGAGGGCTCTGAAGGCATCATTTGAAGTCCATGCTAAGCTGTAGATGCCGTGTATTGACCATCTCATTTACCTCTGGTATAAAGGGAGGTTCAGATTGGATATTAGGAAAAATTTTCACACTGTGAAAGGGTTATTGAGCATTGGAACAGGCTGCCCAGGGAAGCGGTTGAGGCACCATCCCTGGAGGTATTTAAAAGATGGGTAGACATAGTGCTTAGAGATGTGGTTTAGTGGTGGTTTTTGTCAGAGCTAGGTTGATGGTTGGACTAGGTGATCTCAAAGGTCCTTTCCAACCTGGGCAGTTCTGTGATTCTAAATGCTGCAGAAGAGTAGACAGTAGCCCACCTAGCTTAAGGTCCCTTTTTGGCTGTGATCCATACCAGGTACTTGTCAGAAGAATGTCAGTTCATTCTTGAGTGTGAGTCTTGAGATTGGCATCCTGTGGTTTAACTTTTCATGGTTTTGGCATGTATTATACTTACAAGAAAAGACATAGGAATATAAACATGGCTGTTTTCTGTCAGAGCAAAGTACCGTCTACCTTCCTCTAACAACGGTCAGTGACAGATGGATGCTTAGGGAAAGGAGGTAGCAAGGTTGTGTGTGAGTGATGGTGTTGCCCTAGTACATCTTCCAAGTTTGCAAAATATCTAGGGCACAAATACTTCCATAGCCAGAGGTTGTACCTGTATTTTTGTGCTTGATAGCTCTTGATAAACAACTGTAGAAAAGTCTAGTTGTTTTTTTTGAACCAATTACCAGCTCATCAGACAAGCAGACTTGTCAGGAGACCAGCTTCTCCAAGTGGGGAAGTCATGGCTTCCAGTGCAAAACCCATGGATTCCAGTGCATAAAGGCAGCATATAGCAGGAGGTGGAAGGAGAGACAAGCTGCAAAGGATGAACACAGAAATACCGTGCAGGCACGTAGGGCTGGTGTCAAGAAAGCCAAAGCTCAGCTGGGGTTCAGACTTGCAGGAAATACCAAAGACAATAACAAGAGCTTCTATCACTACATCAGCAGTAAAAGGCTGGACAAGGAAATTGTGGGTCGGTGGCTGAATGAGGTGGGTGAATTATTGGCAGCAAACACTGGTAAGGCTGAGGTACTCCGTTGCCTTCTCTGCCTCAGCCTTCACCTGCATGGCCTTCTCGCAGATCTCTGTGCTTACAGACAAGGTTCAAGGAGCAGAACCACCAGTCATGAATGAAGACCAAATTCCAGGGATTACCTGAGAAGACACAAGCCCGTGGGACTCACCGGGCTGCATCCACCAGTGCTGAGAGAGCTGGCCAATATCCTTGTGGCACCCTTCTCTACCATGCTCGAAAGGTGCTGGAGACCATGGCAGTTCCTTGATGACTAGAAGAAAGCAAATGGATCACTCCTCTTCGGAGAAGTCCAGAAGGGTGCTCTGGAGCACTACTGTCCAGTCAGCCTCTCTTTGGTCTGTGGAAAAGTCATAGAGTGAGTCCTCTGGGAACAGACTTACGGGCACTGTGAAGGAGAAGGTGGCTGGGAACACAGTCAGCATGGATTCACCCAGGATGAATCATGCCTGACCCACCTGATTGCCATCTTCAGAGTCAGAAGGAGGATCTGGGGAACTACAGACCTGTCAGCCTGACCTCAGTACCAGGAAAGATCATGGAGAGGATCATCTTGAGTGACCTCTCACGGCAAGTGCAGGGCAGCCAAGGGATCAGGGCCAGCCAGCATGGGTTTAGGAAAGGGAGGTCCTGCTTAACCAACCTGATCTCCTTCTATGACCATGTGACCCGCCTTCTGGACGCAGGGAAGGCTCTGGATGTTGTCTGTCTGGACTTTGGTAAGGCCTTTGACACCATCCCCCACAGCATTCTCCTGGAGAAGCTGGTGAATCATGGCACAGACAAGTGTACTCTTCGCTGGGTTAAAAACTGGCTGCATGGCCGTGCCCAGAGAGTTGTGATTAATGGGGTGAAATCCTCTTGGCGGCCGGTCACCAGCGGTGTCCCTCAGGGCTCAGTTTTGGGGCCGGTTTTGTTTAATATCTTTATCAATGATCTGGATGAGGGGAT
>VWZL01001685.1:85280-194698 GCA_013396915.1 Stercorarius parasiticus
AGCCATATGAGGAGAGGCTGAGGGAACTGGGCATGTTTAGTTTGGAGAAGAGGAGGCTGAGGGGAGCCCTCATTGCCCTCTACAACTCCCTGAAAGGAGGTTGCAGAGAGGTGGGTGTTGGCCTCTTCTCCCAGGTGAATAATGACAGGACCAGAGGAAATGGTCTGAAGTTGCAGCAGGGGAGGTTTAGATTAGCTATTAGGAAGAACTCCTTTACTGAAAGAGTGGTCAGGCACTGGAGCAGCCTGCCCAGGGAGGTGGTTGAGTCCCCATCCCTAGAGGTATTTAAGAAACGTGTAGCTTTGGCACTTCAGGGCATGCTCTAGTGGCAGAGATTGTAGGGGTTTTTTTTTGTGTGTGTGTGTCTGTGTGTGTGTATGGTTGGACTCGATGATCTCAAAGGTCCTTTCCTATTCTATGATTCTAAAGTGACTGGAATAGAGTTTGAGGGGGGAGAAGTGAACGCTGTTCACCTCAGCTTCTGCAAGGCTTTCAACAGTGTCTCCGACAGTGTTCTTGTGTCTGAGTTACAGTTATTACAGCCTGGATGGGCAAAGACTGGCAGGATGTGTGGACTCAGGGGGTCTCGGTCAGTTCATAACCACGCATGGTGGGAGAATGAGAGACAATGCATTGAAAACAAGAGACGCTCAGGCTGGGTTGCGTGGAAAACTTTTTTTTCCCCCATGGGGGCTATCTCCCAATTGAGCAGGTGGCCCAGAGATTTTGTACCATTTCCATGCTTCGAGGTTTTTAAGACCTGACTGCACATAACCCTGAGCAACCCCATTTGACCTCTGAGCTGCACCTACTTTGAGTAAGAGGTTGGACTGGAGACCTCCTGAGGCACCTTCCCATCTGAATTGTCCTGGGATCCTAAGAAAAAAAACATTGGCTGTAGCATTCATTTTTCCCCAAATATTTCCGGGATTACATGATGTCTCATGCTGTAAAATTACATGTTATATATAAATTATTCATTTATCTTGTCTTTCCCCTAGACACACACTCAGGTATTTTGTTTATACCGTTAAATTTAATATATAAGCCCAGTTTGACTGGCGGTATGTAGCAAATTTGGTATCTCTGAAACGTAAAGATGCTATAATGAAAGTTCAAAGCATCTGTTAATGTAGTGCTGCTATATGTGCTACTCATATTTCTCTTTTTCTGATGATTTTCTGTCATTTTTATGGCTATAACCGTAGTTACTTAAAATACTCTTTAATCTTGATGTTAGGCAGTTATTTTAATTATTGACAGTAATTTTGTTCATGTGCAGTACACTTTTTTTTTTTATAAGTGTTCAAGGAATCACTGCTTCCCTGAGAATCTGGGGGAAATACGTGTTGGCGACATTTGAAACTTGTTAATTAGAAATTCTTAACACTTAATTGGAATTGCCTTTAAAGTGGACCCTAGTTCCAAGGTAATTTATTGCCTGTTGAATCTAATTTGACAGTTTTGTACATAAGCGTTTTGGTCATCCTGTCGTGGGTAAGAAAACACCTCATGTGAGCATTTGGGTATCAGCTTCTGCCTAGAAGTTGATATGGGCATTCTGAGAGCGATGTGTTATTTTAGACATTTTATTTTTTTTTTCACACGTTTGGTGGATACTTATAAATTCTCGTTCATGAATTGAGGTGCTTTATATATAATTCATTCACTAAGTGAACAAAAGTCAGAGTTTGCCCTTTTTTTTTTTTTTGGAAGTGTACCAAGTGCTACTCGCCAGCTTTAATATTAATATTTTCCCAGGAATTTGCACTGGAGACTGCGGGGAGCGGGAAACCTCAAACGGATGTTAAATAGAACAGAGATCGGGTTGCGACAGGTTGTTAAACATTTGCAGTTTGGGGGTTTCATCAGCGCGTGCAGCCTTTCTTTTGAAACGCCAGAACAAGCAGTTTGTTTGCTCCACAGCGAGAAGCGTATAAACCCAATAACCCTTCCCCCGCGCGCACGTAAGGTGCTGCGCAAAAGTTACGGGGAAAGGTGATGGACTAACGCTTGGCTTCTGGCAAATAGTCTGGCTGTTTCATCTGAGTGTGCAATCATTCAGCTTTGATTTAATTATTCCTTTGTCATTTTGGCCTGCACGTGAATCAAACGATCCTTTTTTGTTTGTTTGTTTGTTTGTTTGTTTTTTGCAAACACGGGCGCTCAGGCTGTGCTTCTGCCCCGGTGGAGCTGACGGGGCGAAGGTTACGCTTCCAGCTCTTCCAAGCAGCTGGAATTGGGCCATTGGAAGAACATTTTCGGTTTCATCGCTTACTGCCTGTCGTGTCTGTGACTTTGTATGTGAACTGCGGCAGGTGGTTTCTGAGGTCCTGTGAGAACCGGCTGTGCTCCTTGCAAGTGCGGCCTACGATATCTGGCATTGGAGGGTGCAGCTGCACACAAGCATGTCCTCCTCCTCCTCCTCCTCCTCTCAAGGCTGCAGTGAATTTGCTTTGTCCCTGTAGCTGGCAGTGCAACAAGCTGAGCTGGAAACCAGCAACTGACTTCTGGGAACAAGGGGTTCTCTTATGGGTGCCATATATTGTTCTGTCTGTAATAGTAAAAAAGGGAAAAAAAAAAAAATTTAAACTGCTCGTGAACAAAGTAAATCTGAAATAACAGTAAGGCTTAACTGAATTTCCTAGATTTTAGCAGTTACATTTTTAACCCAAAGGGGGAAAGCTGTCTTATCCTGGTTTCCTTTGGGTTCTGCCTTATATGTTGGATAATCTTGGATAATCATAGAATGATTTAGGTTGGAAAAGACCCTTGGGATCATTGAGTCCAACCATCAACCCCACTCTACAAAGTTCTCCCCTACACCATATCCCCTAACACCACATCTAAATGACTCTTAAACACGTTCAGGGATGGTGACTCCACCACCTCCCTGGGCAGCCTATTCCAGTGTCTGACCACTCCTTCTGTGAAGAATTTTTTCCTAATGTCCAGTCTAAACCTACCCTGTTGCAGCTTGAAGCCATTCCCTCTTGTTCTATCGCTAATTACCTGTGAGAAGAGACCAGCACCAACCTCTCTACAATGTCCTTTCAAGTAGTTGTAGAGAGTGATGAGGTCTCCCCTCAGCCTCCTCTTCCTCAAACTAAACAGTCCCAGCCTCTTCAATTGCTCCTCATAAGATTTATTCTCCAGGCCCTTCCCCAGCTTCGTTGCCCTCCTCTGCACTCGCTCCAGCACCTCGGTGTCTCTCTCGTATTGAGGTGCCCAAAACTGGACAAAATACTCAAGGTGTGGCCTCACCAGTGCTGAGTACAGGGGGACAATCACCTCCCTACTTCTGCTGGTCACACTATTTCTAATACAAGCCAGGATGCCATTGGCTTTCTTGGCCACCTGGGCACACTGCTGGCTCATATTCAGCCGCTTGTCACTTAGAACCCCCAGGTCCTTTTCTGCCAGGCAGCTCTCCAGCCACACTTCCCCCAGCCTGTAGCGATGCATGGGGTTGTTGTGGCCCAAGTGCAGGACCTGGCACTTGGCCTTGTTGAAGCTCTTTCCATTAGCGTTGGTCCATCAATCCAATCTATCCAAGTCTCTCTGTAGACCCTCCCTGTCCTCATGCAGATCAACACTCCTGCTTAACTTGGTGTCATCTGCAAACTTACTGATGATACACTCTATGTCCTCATTGAGATCATCAATAAAGACATTAAACAGAAATGGCCCCAACACTGAGCCCTGAGGAACACCACTTGTGACCGGCCGCCAGCTGGATTTAACTCCATTGACCACGACTCTTTGGGACCGTCCATCCAGCCAGTGCTTGATCCAGCAGATCGTATGCTTATCTATAAGCGAGAAACACTTCTGCTGGCTAAGAGTAATATCAGCTGCTTAATATTTCTGTGGCCCAGCTGCTAGCAGGCAGCTAGGCGTATTTAGTGACAGCATTACCTTATGTTGCTCTTACTCAGAGGATGTAGCTTGTAATGTCCATGACTTACAAGAACTCAGCTTTTGCCACTGACAATCAATTTATCTCGATATTTTATCTTAGGGGGGGGAACAGGGCACTTGGAGGAGCAACAGTTTTCTCCCTGAGCTGAAGGGTTGGGGAAGATCCGCCGGCCAGTCCTTCTCCAGCGGGGCATACACTATTGTTGGTAGCATGGTTGCTTCCTTTGAAACCCATGATGGAAAGGGCCAGTGTAATTTATGGAGGAAGCGATGATGTCCAGGCCTGTGAAACCTGCCATGCGATTGTTTGACCGCTCCCTCTGGGGCTTTGCAATCGTGGAGCTGAAGACAGTGTCGCTTTGAGGAGGTGACAGTCCCTTTGGGCTGCAGGGAGTGATGGAACCAAGCAGACCCTGTAGACGGCATCTTGTCTCCTTGGCATAGAGCAGCTATGCTTGGCCATTTGGCCTGCCACACGACATCTCAGACAAAAATTTTGGACTAAACCATGGCTCCTGTTACATGCTAAACGCTCCCTTTATTCTCCAGCGTGCAGGGCCCATGTTGTATCTGTCTTCATGGAAGCAGACTTTGCACATTGGCAGGTGGGGGGAAAGTGTGCCAACCAGCTCCCCACGCTTTCAGCAGCTCGTTTTCCTATCAGAGCAGGTAAGGGCAGAATTCAGAGTAAAATTTCAGTCACTGTGTATTTGCTTGTAGGCTCCTGGGCAGTGCCACTCAATGCTCGTTTGCTCAGCAAATACAGAACACTCACAATTTAGACAATTAACAGGTAGAGGAGAATTTTGTCAGATGGCAGAATTATTCCCCTGAGACTCTACTGATGTCGCATACTCCTCCTAGTACCAGCAGTTAATTAAAACCATGTTGTGACCTGAGACTTACTTTTTGATTAGCTAAACTTTGATTTTAGTTTTCAGTAAAGGCAAAAGACAGGGGACCTCTTGAATGAAAACCTGACCTGAAACTGTTCTCACCAGCCGTTCATGTACGTTTTTTTCTCAAGTTTAATAATTGACGCAACAACCCACTTAATAGTAAAGGTAACCTTTAAGTAGTATATGTTTTAGCAAATCTGATCAACATAATATTTGTAGGATGATGAAAATTCTTTTATATTTCCCATTACAATTTGGGGGTGGTGTATGTTTTTAATTTTAAGCCTCTTATTCTTCAAATTCTTCTCCAAACTCGAGGACAGTTCACCTAAGATAGCGGAAGACTCCTTTGTAAGTTAAGTAGAGTTTTTTAAAACTGCTTGACTTGTAACTGTGTCAAGGAAAAGTGGCGATCTAGGTCAGTTAGTAGTTGTTTAGGTTTTTTTGTGAAAAAGTAATGAATTCCCACTTGATAGCAGTCTTTGCTACTTGTCTGTGCTTTAAAAACCCAAAGAAAACTATCAGGAGTTTATTATACTATTATTCATCATGAAGTGTTACGAAAAGTTGGTTGGGTTTTTTTAAAGTTAATTCTAGTGTAAAGATAAGTGCCATGCATGCTTTTACCAAACTTGCCTTTCGTAAGTATATGTCTCTCTTAATTGATGGCTCTTTTTCGGCTTTCTCTTTTTCTGTCGTCTTTTTCCGGTGGGTGGGGTTTTTTTTGTTAAGCAGGACTTTTAAGCATAAGATAAAGAAAATCCACAAATACTTAATGAATCCGTTGGTATTCACAAAAATCTTATCAAATATTCTGTGAATGTTGTATGAGAAGGAAAACAAGGAAGCCATTAATGTTGATGAAAGTTAAATGTGTGGGTCTGGTGTAATTACTGTTACTTGTAACGTATTGTGTCTGAATTAAATACTGTAGGAATGATCGGTAATTCTTTGTAGAGGCAGCTAAAAGTGGCAGGGGAGCAGAGCTGATGTAAAGGGATTTTAATCAGTCTAAGCTGACAGGGTTGCCTGCTGCGTCTGGGAAATAGCAGATTGGCCTCTAGTTGCCAACGCATTTGATGCTCCTGTGTCACCTGGGAGGTGACCACATCTCCTCAGTTCTATTTATATTTGGTAAAACTGATTTAAACCCAAACAAACCGAAAAGACTTTAGAAGCAAAACATGAGATCTTGGTTCTCTTCACTGAATAACGTCTGGACATGAACATTTTTCCTCGGAGACAGATTTGTAAAAACATATAGCAAATTAAAACATAGCTACATCCATAGGGATTTGGCTACTCAAAAACTTTTGGAAACCCGCTGTCTGCAAAATGAGTTGTTTTGTTTTGTTTTCCTAAGGGATCTAGGCACTGGAATAGAAACTCAAGAAGCTTGTGTTGCATGTGTACGTTTTTGTACTGGTAGCAGCAGGATACAGCCGGACATGGTCTGGTACATCGGATGAGGATCTTGGCAGGACAGCATGAGCTGGAGGCCAACCATTGCACGTGCTTCTCAGGCATTGACAGCGTTGAGTCACAGCTGCTGTTGAGGTCTGGGCTCTACCTGGCATGCACCGCTGTAGTAAGAGACCGCACTCAGAGGCCTTCCTGGAAAGCTTAGAGCTATGATGCCTTCGTGATCACCGGATGCCATGCAGATGCATGTCCGTCATATATATACCTATACCTAGACTGCCCTCCTCCCGTGGCCTCCTATGGTGCGAGGTGATGTATGGAATTTCATACACTGCATTTGGGTCCACCCTGAGCTCTGTTCAGAGCTAGCAAGCAGACCAGAGAGGAGTATGTAGATCAGTGAGAAGTTACCTTGTTGTTAGCTTTTGTTAATTATTTTTCACACTTATGTGCCGAGCTGCTGTCCTAGCATATTTCCGGAAGTCCGTTGCTGTAGTGTTTCAAGCTTTTGTTTTTTAGTTAAAACATAAACCATAGTTTGTATCTCCATATGATTCGCCCAGGCTTCTGCAAACTCCGCATTCTCTTTTCACTAAAGGAGTTTCATTTTGAATTGGAATGAACTCAAATGAACCCCACGCCATTTCACGTGAAAACAGTATGAAGTTTAAGGCTTCACTCTCCTTTTTTTTTTCTTAACAAATTGTTTTGATTTTCCTTGAAGCATCAATAAATGCAAATGATCCTTTTCTTTTCTGGTGAATTTGACTGGAAATTCAAGTTTGGAGTAAAATTCAGAACTACCAGAATCTCTGCTTTCATTATGAACATTTCACACAGCTATAGACATAATTACACATGATGAAGATCTTATGGCAAGACATGGGCTGTTAACCCCAATTCCCTGGCAGAACTCCCAGTTGAGTGATAGTCTTCTAGCTACATAAATTTACTTTTATTTTCTATCGGATAGTTGTTTCCTTCACTTCTTGGAATGAACTGCTCTTATACATACTGTGGCAATGCTAACTGGTATGCTTCACCCTAGAGATAACTACGCTTAAGTGACTAACAAACCTCATTGTACGGTATATAAAGGACTTCTTTGGAAATGAAGGTTTTCAGGAGTTTGAGGTAGTAGACAACTGAGTGATTCTTTCTCGTGAGAATTTGGAAAGAAGGCATTCTCCTTGGCTTCCTCTCCCTATGGAGATAGTTATATTTGAAGAGAGATGGTAATCTTTCATTCTCCTATTATCCCTTGAAACAAAGAGAAAAAACAATTTCAAGCTTTGGAAATCTTATCTAGTCATATCCTTAAAAGGATCTGTCATATCTTCAAAAGCTTTGCCTTAAGTGGATCACTTTGGTTTTTTTGCCCTGAGGCGTTACGCTGTCTGTTGCTTCGCCTGATGGATAACTTCAGTATAGTAATGTAAGTAATAGGAATAATATGAATTTAGGTATTCACGTTCAGAAAAATCAACAAGTTAATCTTATTGCTCGGGCATATAAGTGACGTAGGCTACTTCACGGTTAGTGATGTTTCTAAGATATCTGTATAAAAAAGGAAAACTTAATTAGTGTTTCTGAGCTATCACGAACACTGTTTTCACAAAAATAACTCAAAATTCTGGACCCATAAAATGAGAATATAATGATGAACTAAGAAATTACTGCATGTGCAGAAAACTTGTGTAAAATAACTAGAAGATGAGGCAGGGAAAGTTACAAGTCATAGCTCTGAGATGGAAAGACTGCTTGAGGGCTGTTCTCGGCTCTCAGCTGTTCAAACGTGCTCCCCTTAAACTTGAAACTTTTTACTGTAGCTTGAATGTTGAGTTTGAGACTGCTCTTCCCCCAACTGATATATCACGTCTCAAAAATGAAAGTATGTCATGTTAGGAATTAAGTTTGTACAGAAAAGTAAAGGAAGAGTTCGAATGAAGGAATGGGGTTGGAATGAAGGAATGAAGTTGAGCCAGGGAAGAAGGGAGGAGTGGGGGGAGGTGTTTTAGTTATTTGTCTTTGTTTCTCACCATCCAGCTCTATTTTAATTAGCAGTAAGTTAAATCAACTCTGTTTTGCCCATGATGGTACCTCGCAAGTGATCTCCCTGTCTTTATCTTGACCCATGAGCTTTTCCATTCTATTTTCTCCCCCTTGTCCTGTTGAGAAGGAGTGTGAGAGCGGCTGGGTGGGCATCTGGCAGCCAGCTAGGGTCAACCCACCAGAGTTACGAAGCATTGAGTTGTCAGCTGAACGTTTTTGGTGTCTCATGGGAAAGTTCAGAACCATCAGTGGTTTTGTCTTGCCAGCGAGCAGCTCTTCAGCGTGACTAAGCAAGCCAGTTACCTTCATTAGTGCCAGCAGTAACTAGCATCATCCACCTTGATTCTGTGTATCTCTTGCATTCATGAGATGAAACAAGAGGAGGAGACTGTCTTGCACAGGAACTTACGTGTTTGTCGATCCATGCAAAATGTGAGATCTGGGTTCTGGGTGCTCTGAAGCCTGAGCTCACCGCTTTCTTCCTGGGGTTTCGTGGGGTTGTGCCCATCACAGTCTGTCCAGGTCTGGGAGAGCATCGTTTCATTTCTGATGCTGCGGTGCTTAGCAGCTAGACGTGAAAATCTTGAAGGGTGGGAAAGACACCAACTGCGGTGTGGGATGGGGATGTGCAGTTACTGTCATCTTGTGCTTAGAAGAAATTACGGAGGGAGTTTAGGGGTGTCTTTGGTGGTGTCCCAGGACAGGAGGTTGGTTGTGGCACCAGCTCCCCTGTTGTTGTTAAAAGTTTGCAGTGCGATTTGCAAACGTATGGCTTGGCCAATTTGAAAACTTGGCTACAAAACCAAAGCCCTTCGCATGGATGGAGCCAAATTTCATAATAGTGTAATTCATTATTAAATAAGCACTACAGGATGCTGGGGAGTTTTGTACCAGGATGAGATACGAGTTTCTGTTTTGTTTTCTCTTCGTCCAAATTAGCCGAAGATAATTTGATTAAAACTTGCAACAGAAAGTCATCCAGATGAAGAAAATGACAGTTGTAGTTGCAGCGGTGCTGTACTGAAAAGTGTAGGCCTTTTAGGAGGGGGGAGAGTCGTCTTATTGTACTGATTGCCATAGCTTCTCAGAAGAAGAGCTTGTAAGCCGGAAAGCTTATCCATCTTTTGTAACAACTGCTCTAATCGCAGTTGCCCATGTGGACCTGGGTATGATTTTGTGTTTTTAATTAATCTTTCAAGGGAATAAATGTCCAAAAGTGACTAGTGAAAGCCTCCAACGGATGGCACCGAGAAAGAGAGGTTGATCGCTTTTAGGATGAGTTGGTTTATTGATCCAAGAGAACAGATGTTTTGGTAAGGTCACACAGTGTTTGGCTTGATTACATGCCCAGTTTAGGACATATATCTGCATGTGTTATTACTTAGGAGGGTGAGTGGAGTCTACCAGGTGGGTTGGGGTGGGAGGTAGGAGAATCGAGAAGGAAGGGCTGTCACGAATTCAGGTCACCTTCACCTGGGCAATGTTGGGAGCTGTAAGTTAGCTGCCACAGCTGATGAAAAGAGTTGAGTGAGCCAGGAGGGGACTGCAGCCTGAAAAGTGCATTGACTCCATATATCATATGGGCAATCTCTGCTGGTGGGTCTCCTGGGTGTCGTCAATTAACATGGGGCGCAGGAGCAGCCTGGCCTCACTCAGGTGTGGATGCTCCAGCTGCCTGAATGACCGGAGGGGCTCCCGGGGGAACTCAGTCCACACCTCCAGCCCCCGTGGGGATGAGTCCAAGCCCCTTTGCCTTAGATGACTGCCCACCATATGCAAATCTCGGCAATTACATCCTATTTGCTGAATGGCTGTGAACATACTGTGGTGCGAACGCTGGTTAAGGCAGGAGAACGCAGTTTGGAAAGATGAGCTCTCCGGGCGACTGTTGGGCTACACATGTCATCCATATGTATAACACGCAGGCTCGATCTTCTTTGCTATTACCAGGCAGTGCCCACCCCCCCTACACCCCCCCCCCAGGATGTGTCGCACAATGTCCTTCCAGTTATAAATGCAGAAGGGATCAAATAGTTTGGAAAGAATCTACTTCTGTGATCATTGCTGCTCTGAATTATAAATGACCCAAAAGCCAGAGCTATTCGCTGCATTCACTCTTCAGACCGAAGCGCTGCTTTTAAGAAATATGATTTTAGAGAACAAAAGGGGAAGCGAGCGCTGTGAAAATTTAGTTAAATGTAAATGTGTTAAATGGTACATGAACTAGTCAGGTTTTCATGATTTATCAGTTTTAAACTTCAAAGGCTCTGGTTAGCTTGCATTTTTAAAACTAATGAGTTTATCACAGCCGGTGGGGAAAAATGGTTCAAGTATATCAGCTGTAAATTGGTACAAAGCACTAAAAGGGACATTAGCCTCTAATCAGATTCTAACAGTTCATTAAACCTGCCTTTCCTCGGTGGCGCTTTGTCTTCCCCCCTCCTCCTGCCCGTGCAAGCCGGCCTCGTCCCTTCGCTCAGGCGGGTAAGACCTCCTCAGGGACGCGAAGCAATATCAGCTCATCCTTCTTTGTCTACCAGCTAAACAGGCTAAGGGATGCTTGATGATGGTATATTCCTGATCTTGCTGTAAAACTCAACTGTGCCGTCCATAGATCAAGGAGGGAGAGGGACCTCTCCGCTTGCGGAATAGGCTCTGGGAGCCCGGGGGGAGCCAGGAATGCCAGGCTGGCTCCTGCTCTCGCTCCACCCTGAACCACATCGAAACCGCTGGAGCTCGGTGACACCCGGCATCTGCTTCTGATAAGTAAACAGTGCACCGCCCTTGCTGGGAAGAGGGATGTAAAGCCTGGAAGCCTTTCCACCAGCTGTTTCGTGGCATCGGAGTCCCTCCTGCTCTTGCCCCACCTTGTGCCTCTTACACTGGCTGTAGATCAAGGTGCACAAAATAAGTTGCTGAGAAGACATAGGAAGAGCATTTTTTTTTTTTTTTAATCTTCTTCCTGTTGTGTCAAGCTTAAAATACAGTAGATACACAGCGGTAGCATAGCATGGACCAGGACATCCCAACACCTTGACCAATCTTCATTCACACCTTTGAATGCAGAGGTGTTCTGCTGAAAATTACTTGTTTGATCTGAAATTTTCTAACTTGAGCGTTTAGAGCTTTTTGTGAACTATGGAAATCTACTTTTTAAGGGGAAAAAAAAAAGCAAAACAAACAGAGATTGCATTTGGTGTTGCCTTTGCTTATCTGCTTTACCATCAAGTTCCTGCCTGCCCTGTGGTATCAGACCGCAGCTCCGTGTGCTGTAACACATGGGGTTCAAAGGGAGGGCAACGGGGATTTTAAGCAGGTCATTTGCTCTGCCTGTGGCACCGTGTTGGAGCGCGGGTATATTGGTTTCCCTGCTTTTCAGCACAGTATTTAAATTACAGTAAAGTAAAGGGAGTATACAAAAAAACCCCCCAGTTGCTGCAATACTTAGATCCCTGAAAATGAAGATCCTGGGACGAGGTGCATTAATTGGAGGGGGGGGGGGGAAATGTCTAAAGTAATTTAAGTTTTTAAAATGCATTTTGGAAGCTCCATTAGGACAGACCATTTTTCTTAAAATTCACCTGAAGGAGCCATGATGAGAAAAAGGGCTATGAACATACACCTTATGAATAACGGCACCATGCAGCACTGAACAGATCTGCTGCCCGTGAAACATGGGGAGAGCGTTTTTTCCATTACAATGCGGTTATTGAGGACAACGAGGTAACGGTTAGAGCGGAGGTGAGTTTCGAGTCTCAAGCGCTGCCTTCCAGACGGGGCTGCAGATAAGTAAGTGACTGTGAATGAGTCACTTAGAAGCGATACGTGCTGTAGTTTCGCTATTTGAAAAATAGCTGTGACGTCTTCCAGTTTCTGTACCGCTGACCAGGTTGTCTGGATTTGTAAGGTCACATTCTAGCTTGGGGGATAAAATGTCTTTTATTCTCTCCATGTTGTCCAAACTAAATGGCAGCTGAAGGGGCTAGCTTTCAAAGACCAGCCTTGAGCCTTGGCTGGAATAGAAAATTGACTCAGGTTGAAGTAGTGTCTGAACTGAAGGCACAAGAGGTTGTTTTTGCATCTCTTCCATCAGCTGCTCTGGCAACAGCGGGATGGGACACTCAGAGCAGGGATGTTGATTCAGGGAAGCACAGCTCTGCAAACCTCACTGCAGATCAGAGCTCTCAGCATATATTGCCCATTACTACAAGGACAACGTATGTTTTTAACATGCTTTTTTAATTTCCTTTGTGTCAGAGGTGAGTGCGTGGAGATTTTCATTGACAAACCACACAGAATCACCGAATGACCGAGTTGGAAGGGACCTCCAGAGGTCACCTTGTCCAACCTCCCTGCTCTAGCAGGGTCACCTAGAGCACATTGGACCATGCCCAGACAGTTTTTGAGTATCTCCAAGGATGGAGAGTTCACAACCCCTCTGGGCAACCTGTTAATCCAAAGTTTCATATAGGTAACTACTTTCAACTGAAAACAAACGCTGATAACTTTACAAGATAATGAATGATACAAAATCCTAGGAGTTGTTGATATGTGTTCATTTATTTTGTGTGTGTGTGTGTGTGTACAGACCTTCGCTATAACTCCTCTGAATTCAAGTGTGTGCTTTCTCTAGGTGAAGTACCAATGTTTTGATTGAAATCAAATATATCTAAGTATGCTGCGAAAACCTGAAGCTGTTTGACATCAATGCTCTTCTTTCCAGTTCCAAAGCAAGGAATTTATATACGTGCACCTGCGTGATTAATTTCAAATTAAAAAATAGTAATTGGAGACGATTTTCCCACGTTGCTTACAAAGACTTAGTTCTCTTTTAAGGATAAGTGAAAGTATTATTTACTATTTTGACAGAAGTAGTAACTTGGTAGCTACTCCTTGAAATTAATAGTACATCTTTGCGAACTTTTATTTCCGCTAAGAGAAACTTACTTATTTCTACAATATCGTAGAACTAAACCAGTGAATTAAACCAAGTGTTTTTCGTCATTTTTTTGATTAACCTTTTCCTTTATTTGCCTTAGGACATCAGCGCCTTTGAGAACAGAATGTTAATGCTTGATGGGATGCCGGCAGTCAGAGTCAAAACAGAGCTGCTGGAATCCGAGCAAGGGGTAAGCAGAGGTTTTTGTGCAACCTCACTCTGCAGCGCGATGGTGACCCTTCCAGAGCTTCCCTGTGATTAGCTGTCCCTCTCATCGTAGTATCGTTTTCTTCTCTGTGTTTTTCTTCATTTTTTGCCATTTTGGAGCTCATTGTCTTGGGAGACGTAGCAGTGAGCATCTAGTCTCATCTGCTTGGGAGCACAAAACAAAACTCTGCAGAAGACCTATTGAAATTGTATGGGACAGAAGAGATGCTGTTGGTGTAATTTTACGATTATAAAAGAGGTGCAGTTTAAAAAAAAACAGGAAAGACTAATGGATTATGGTACAGCATCATATGCCTGAGAAGCCCATGCATGTCTTTGCTACTCTGCTGTCCTGGGATATTTGCCTTACTGTGGTTGTTTCGTCCTTTATATGCTTGTCCTACTCCATTTTCTTTTTGGGCAAACCGTCTCTCTTTCTTGTGGAATACGCTTATTTGTCATTACGGTAAGACAGTTAGAAACTTCAGATGGTTAAAGCTGGTATCACCTCAGCTGGTGAATACAGGACAGGGATCATGAATAGGATTTTGACTTTTTTGTAGAACAAGTGTTTGGCATCGCAGTGGTAGTTTTTAGGAAAACGGAAGATTGTGGTTTAGGACATATTAAGCGTATTTTCTTGCATATGTGGTAATAATTACATCAGGGATTGTAGGGCACTTGTATTTAATGGATTCTGTGTTATCATGAATCTTTATTTCCTTGTGTGCCTCTTCCATTATCCCAAAGAATCCAAGCCACCTTACTGCTCTGGAGACAGATGTGTTCAACAAGCAGAGAGCCAAATAGAAGCAGCAATGCTATTGCTATGTAGGAATGGGCTTTTCCCTCCTTCTGTTAGTTGACTTTTTTCCTTCCTGCTATTTTCTCAATTATTTAATTGAGAATTTAAATGATATGGAAGAGAGGGAATTAACTTTCAAGATGACTTAATTTGAAAGACTTAGAAGGAGATATTGGTTATTCAGGGTGTTTCGGAGGCTTTGAGAGGGAAAAAAACCCACCTTGCCATTTAATGGGGTTCTTGCTCATCTCTGCCTTCTTGAGAGCAAGTAGCCCCTGAAAATACTCCAATACAGCGTAGTTTGAGGGAAGATAAAAGTTGGACTATTGTACGAGCCACGATGTTGAAAAGACAGATCCATTAGAGGTAAACTGTAATACTTTCTGGATGCTTCGCATTATGTCTTTGTTTGTAACAAAACTTTATATTGTTCAGAAGACAAATGCTTTATTGGTATTTGCCTTTGTCTAATGTAAAATAAATTCTATGCATGATGCATATTGCTGGGTCCTTTATGAAGAATACTTCCTTTAGCAAAGTGTGATTTGATTCGGGAAGACATATTTGTTGTCTTAGGAACTGGAAGGAAATGAACAATTTATATAGTTTTTTAATTTCCTTAGGGTTTTTTTAATAAAATTTTAGGGACTTCTGTGTAAGCAGAAAATGATGTCATCTTTTTCTTTTCCAGTGACTGAGCTGTTGGACAAAGAGCTCGGTTTGATTTGGGATTTTATGAGCTTTGGTACTAATTAAGTAGTGTCTGGTCAAGAGTCTCTGGCACCTTTATGACTCTTCATTAGGGAACAATCAATAAATACAAAATGAATTCTCCAGTTCACTAACAGAGGAGCTAGCCATTAGGATGGCAGTTTTCCAGCAAACAGCTTAAACTCTAAAGAGAAAGGTGGTTGAAACAGATGTTTAGCATGTGCTTCAGAGACTGTTTTGAATATGTAGATGTTGGTAGACATAACAGGGACAAGTGTTTGAAGGATGTGATTACCGAAAACAGCACGTGGAGCTGTTTGGAAAGATGAATATCATAACTGGGAAATATGGAGCGGGAACTAAAGTGTGATCCAAGTAGTATGAATTTGAAATTGTGGTGTCTGTTTGTGCTATTATAGTGCCCAAAGTCCCTGGAGTTGCACCTCCATATGTGTATGCATATACAGGGAGTCATGATTTCTACTTTGAAAATCTGCAAACTAAGACGGCCTTTCGAGTCTTCTGAAGGTAGTGGCCAAAGCTTCATCACTTAGGATGCAGAACGCTAGACAAGACTAGGCAAACTTTTCCAAAACCTGTAGGAAGAGAGCTGGGTTTTTTGCTGTTCCTGCTTGGTATCTGCTATTGGCTCTAGCTTTGCTGCAAGGGTGAAAGTGAGACATGGTTTGAGGGTTATGAAAAGAAAGTTTCATCTGTGGTTAGGGCTGTCCTGAAGTTTGTGTCAGTTGTGGAGGAGTGGAACCAACAGAGTCTGGAGTACCAGTGGCCCTTCACCATGGTGGTGAGCACCGAGCGATCAGACCAGAGTGCACTGAGTTGCCATGCCTCACTAATGAGGCTTTGTAGGAGCTGAGATGATATCATCTGATTTTGTGCCTGAGAAGGGCTACAGGACCACTTTGAATTGTCTCCTGTTAAGTCTGAGCCCAGTTTTCCAATCTTCTTGATTTTTAAACCGATCATGGTGAAGAACCTCCCATGGCTACGCTAGTCATTACCCGTTCTTGTTGTGAAAGCATGCACCTAATTTTTAATCTGAATTTATCTAGCATCGGCACCCAGCCCTTTCCGGTGGCAACAGAAAAATTCCCTTGTGGTGCTGTGTGACGATCTCGCTTAGCCCTTTTGGGACCAGGCCGTATAATGTGTGGTGAAGCAAGGGGTGTTGCTTCTCAGGTTGCTGTTGCAGTGTGGAGGCTGCCACACGTGGTAGCTAGGCAGCCCACTCTTAGTGGGTCTTCTGTGTTAATGGTGATGGGTTTTTACAAGGCAATTACTGCAAAACTTTATTGAAATCAAGATCAAATTAATTGTGGGTTCCAAGGATATGTGCCTATTTCTTGTAGGGATATTGAACGCTTTCCTGCAGGGCATGTGAATGTGTCAGCCAGAAAAGGTGTCTTCTCAGTAGTTCTGCCTTGATTAGTGGTCCTTTGTGGTTCATGACTTCCAAGGTGGGATGCACAGAAAGGACCTTGTTGGGGAAATGTGGATATTGTTTGGCCATGCATGCATGCAGTACTGTGTAGGACATTCAGCCCATCTTCCCTGCTGTCCTGGCTCCTGCAGTGTTGGCCTGATGAGACAGCAGCCAGTAGAGTCTGGGTAGTGTCTGGTAGTCTAGAGAGAGCCTGGTGGTCTGGGTTTGCACCCTGGGCAGTTGTTGGTGGAGGCAAGCGTGTTTGCTGGGAGGGGTGGCAGGCTGGTGCTGGGTCAAAGCCCACTCGGGTGTCCATGTGCCTCGTCGCCTTTGATTTCCTATGGTGTCCTGTGCTTTACTGCTGGAGGTGAGGCAAAGGTGCGGAAATTTTCTCAGGAGTCAGTCGCTTGGTGCCAGTGCTGAATTACTGGCAAAGAATGGGGGCCAGAAGGAACCTCCATGATTCTAAGTTTGGCGCCAAGACCACAAAGAGGTGAGCAAAGTGCCTACATCCCTGCTTTAAATGGGAATTGTCGCAATGATGTTATGTGTACGATGCCGGCTTGGTGGATTACATCAGCAGATGACATGATCACCACATTTGAGTCCATTTTTACTCCAAAGTTTCACTTTATTTCATAATTTGATGAGTTTAATGATTAAACAATATGTGTTTATCCTAGGACCTTATTAAAAGCCTTTTTCTGAATTTCACGTGTCTCCTTATAGTTTGTGAACTACTAACCCACCAACCTATTGACTTGAGCAGTAGAAAATACCACCGCTTAGCAACCTTGGTAAAGTGAATGATGGTCATTGCAGTAACTTAACAACATAGAAATAAAAAGCTCAGAAAGAAGTAACGTTCCCCTTCCTTTTACACTTACTCCACCAAAATGGAAGCACAATAGGAGGAAAAAGAAGATTTTATACAAACACCACGAGCTTTTAACATTAAGTTGGTTCTTCACTTACCTTTTGTGGCATTTGGCTACAGTGAAATAGGCATAGAATCATAGAATTGTTAGGGTTGGAAGGGACCTTAAAGATCATCTAATTCCAACCCCCCTGCCATGGGCAGGGACACCTCCCTCTAGATCAGGTTGCTCAGAGGCCCATCCAGCCTGGCCTTAAAAGCTTCCAGGGATGGGGCTTCCACCACCTCTCTGGGCAAGCTGTTCCAGTGTCTCACCACCCTCATGGTGAAGAACTTCTTCCTAATGTCCAGTCTGAATCGACCCATCTCTAGTTTTAATCCATTCCCTCTAGTCCTACCATTACCCGACATCCTAAAAAGTCCCTCACCAGCTTTCTTGTAGGCCCCCTTAAGATACTGGAAGGCCACTATAAGGTCTCCTCGGAGCCTGCTTTTCTCCAGACTGAACAACCCCAACTCTCTCAGACTGTCCTCATAGGAGAGGTGCTCCAGCCCTCTGATCATCCTCGTGGCCCTTCTCTGGACACATTCTGGCACGCCCACATCTTTCTTGTAGTAGGGGCTCCAGAATTGGATGCAGGACTCCAGGTGGGGGTCTCATGAGAGTGGAGTAGAGGGGAGAATCACCTCCCTCGACCTGCTGGCCACACTTCTCCTGATGTAGCCCAGGATACAATTGGCTCTCTGGGCTGCTAGTGCACACTGATGGCTCATGTTGAGCCTCTCGTCCACCAGCACCCCCAAGTCCTTTTCTTCAGGGCTGCTCTCAAGCCAGTCACTGCCCAGCCTATATCGGTGCTTGGGATTGCCCCAACCCAGATGGAGGACCTTGCGCTTGGTCTTGTTGAACTTCATGAGGTTGGCATGGGCCCACCTCTCCAGCCTGTCAAGGTCCCTCTGGATGGCATCCCTCCCTCCAGCTTGTCAGCCGCCCTACACAGCTTGGTGTCGTCGGCAAACTTGCTGAGGGTGCACTCTATGCCACTGTCCATGTCGCTGATGAAGATGTTAAATCAGACCGGTCCCAGTAGTGATCCTTGAGGGACTCCACTTGTCACTGGCCTCCACTTGGACATCATCTGGCTGTGTACGTTTCATCAGGATTTCATCTTCCCTGAGCTGCTGTGGGTAACCTGGTCTTCACCAGGTGTTATCTCTTGACTACATGTGGTGGTGGTGGTAGTAGTAGAAGTCACCCATGATGTAAATGAGAACCAGGACAAAGCAAATCATTCAGCCAAGACTAGCATTTTCTGCTGTATTTGGATACAAAGCCAGGCGATCAATCCATTATATTCCCATGTTGCTTTTGGTTTTCCTATTGGAGTCTCGGTCTTTTTGCAGGAGAGGTTAAGTATAACGTAAGGTTCTTCTCTACCATCTGTGCTTGACCTCCAGGATCTTTAACTTTCTTGTTAGGAGGTGATTTGTTTTGTTTCACGATTTGTCTGTGTCTTGTGCTGTGTTTGGGTGCTCTGTGTCCAAACCTGGGCTGACACCTCTGAAAAGTTTTTAAGAAGTATTCTTAAATAGCATCTCAGTCCTTACGCTGCAGAAGTGTTACGTATCTAGAGCAAAC
This sequence comes from Stercorarius parasiticus, assembly GCA_013396915.1. Classification (NCBI taxonomy): domain Eukaryota; kingdom Metazoa; phylum Chordata; class Aves; order Charadriiformes; family Stercorariidae; genus Stercorarius; species Stercorarius parasiticus. Next base: position 104,194 of record VWZL01001685.1, read on the forward strand.
AAAGGTGGATTTAAGATGCAATACAGCAGAAGGAGTAAGAGAACGAAGAAAGTGTAGTCCAGCTGAAATTTTAGCGTAGACATGGGAGAATGAAGCTATATGAGCCTACTCCCACTGCAAACCAGCCAAACCTCTAGCTGAGGCCCAAAGGAAATTGGGTCTGATGCCTGTGTTTCAGCTGTGCCCCACACACTAGCTCCTTTGAGCCTGTGACTATTGGGGAGGTGGGCAGGACTCAGGAGCTACAGCCTGCGTTGATGCAGTGAGGGAAAACCTTTACCAACCTGGGTCTAAAAGGCACTGAGTTCAAGCTAGATGACTGTGGGAGAACGGGATTTAGGCAGCCCATAACGGAGATGTGCCTTATGAGATATAGGTTACTGGGCAAATTTGGAACAAAAAAATATTTACAAGGAAAATGGATTTTCTCTTTGCTTTGGAAAAAGTTAAAACAGTTCTGCTTTGTTTTATCGTCGCCAATTTGGAACAGTTTAATGATTTCTAGAAGGCCATCAGCATTAGCAAGAACAGATGCTTATTCTTCCAGTGAACTACTGTCCTTAATTTTGCACAGGAGATTTAGTGCAGTCTATTGTTTGAGGCTTCAAGAAGACACAGTGCTGCTTTAATGACTTTATCACAAATGAAAAAAAGGCATTACATAAAAGATATCACATTGCCCTTTAACAAGGCTTCGTTATTATCTCCCCTACTGTGGAACAGGAGCTAGCATTGCTAATAAATTGGTAGAATTACTTTAGAAATGTGGATTTGCTTATCATTTAATATCCTCCAGTGACCTACAGCTTTAGATCTTTTTGGTCTGCAGTAAAATCTCTGTATGTCAGTAACCAGCTTCAGAGAAGGACGTGAAGAAGGTGGCCCCTCCCTATGTAGGTGAAGGTGGGGTACTTCAGCAGTAAAAAAATCTTCATTCTTTGGCTGTGCCAAAAACTATTTTGAAAAGTAATACTCCTCATTCTAAAAATGTACAGAGGCTGGATTAATTTAAATGGTAATACAGACTGGGCAGTGAATTTGTTAGCTGATGGCTACTATCAAGACATTAGGCTGGACAGCGTTGACTGCTTCAGTGTGAAGTCTTGAAGTCTTGCTGATCGTTGCAGCATGTGGCCCAGTTTCTAGAAACTGGTAAATGTGTCTGACTTCGACATATGAAGTTACACTTGCTCAAGTATTTGCAGAGTCAGGCCATAAGCATTTGTTAAAAGGAGCTATGAATGTGGGACATATGTCCCATGATTGATCTTCAAATACAGAGAATAATGGACCTCTAATTTTCATCAGACTTTCTGTTTCCAAATCTGCAATCTCACCGATTCCTGTGCCTGCATTTTGTCCCCTTAAATCGTTTTTTGAAGATTATATATCTTATTCTGAATTCACCTCCTAATTCTGCGTGATATATCTCCATTCCCATGCCTTATCATGGTTGAATTGTGAAAAGAATGACTAAAATGACAAAACCCTTAAACAAGCCAATATTGTTCTCCATGTCTTTCATCTCCAGTCACATTATCTTGTCGTCTCGTGTCTGAAGAATGCCATCCGTGCTTATGCTATTATATACATAAACATGTTCTACCTCAGCCTGGGTAATAGTGACAGAAATCTGTTTTATTTTCAAAGATTTCCAAAAATACCTCTTGAAATTCAGTTGAGAATAGTCTCAATAGCAAAGCTTACTCCTTGACTATATGGGGAACTGTTTTAAGTTGATTTGTTCAGCTTATATGCATTCTTTGTATTATTAGAAGAAAGAGCACTGCTGTTATTTGCTGTTGTGATTTATTAATCTCTGCTTCATGCAAATAATTCAATTAGTTTTTGTTTTCTGAATTACTTAATGTTTAGCATGACTGATTTGGCGAAACAATTGGCATATGGACAGTGCACTTGTATCAATCTCTTCTGCAAAGAAAGTAGCCCTTCTTACTTTCTGTTGGTTTTCTTCGTCTTGAAATAGATGATACTTGAGGAATGTTAGAAACATAACTTGAGGTGTTAGAAACGCATCTGGTTTGATTCATTAGTTGCTTTACGGTGTCATAAATACATCACATTCTTCAGAAGAAGATCAAGATCTGATCCCAAAGACCACTAAGGACATAACCTACAGGGTGTGATGCAAAGCCATGTGAGACGTACCTAAGGAGATACATCTGTATTCCCCGAGCTCTGCTGAAGGACATGCTTGCAACCCAGAAGGGTGCAAGACACATCCCAGAAGGGTGTACCACAGCTACAGCAGTTGGATTCACTAAGCCAAATGAAGCACCACAAGCTGATAAATACTGTGGGTGCTGTTTCATGTTAAGTGGAAGTTTGGATGAGGAATAAAAGGTAGCGAACTTCTACAACTTTGCTTTCAACCAGGCATTCCTGCTGTATCCATTGCCAGTGACTGAATGACATCGGGGAGATCTGGGTCAACCAATCACTGATCCAGGAAAACCTAACCCAACAGGAGAAGGGCAATGGCTGTATGCATCCTGCAGTCACACCGTTAGGAAATTATGGATATCTTCTGTCCTATGGAGAGGGGAAGGCTGGGAAGAAGATTGTGGGTGCTGCTATTGACAAAGGCCTGTAGTTAGAACTTGAGATGTCTTGAGACATCTGGGACCCAAACTGCCTACTTTGGGTATGTCTCCTTGCCAAATACTGAATATTTACAGTGTTGCACATGTTCCTTACTCCTTTTGAAGTCAGTCCTTAATATAGAATAGAGAGCTAAGGGGCTTTTGCACCATGGTTGTAGGTGCGGTTTATTTATTGGGATTTTTTTCCCCAGGGATCACATACAAAAGTGCAATAGAAAGGTAATAGATTTAAGACTAATAAGAAATGATAGCTTAAACAGCTCAGTCAGCACACTGTCACACTTGCCAGGCAGTCTTTTTGCCAAGTTAACAGAGTTTACAGATAGAAAATGCAGGTGGGGTTGTAAGACGTATGAAGCTGTCTGAAATTCTCACCAAGAGAAAGATCCCACATCCTCTGAGATGTAATTTACTGACCGCTGTCCGTCATTGCTTTCCTTTCCTAGGCAGTTAAGTTGGTTGTTAGAGAGCTCTTTAGGGAATGTAATCCTTATTCTCTCTGGTATCGTTTGTTATATGTATGGTAGGAATGGGGAGATTTTCAGTTGTGGGTGAGGGCTTCATTGCACTAGGCACTATACAAATCAAGGGCGGTCCCTGGATATCTTGGTTTAATTAGTCAGAAGTTGTGTTCAGACGCTGCTTTAATGGGCATCTTCGGATAATAATGATCATGTGCATTAGGAATGTAGTAGCAAGTCTAAAAGGAATGAAGGCAAGAAGGATCCCTGCTCCAAACAGCTCATGTTTAGCTAACAGTGCCATGCCAGAAAGAGGTTTCCCATATCTATAATGACAGAAGGCCAGGAAGAAGATGATTTCACTTACTAAAAAATTAGATTTTCTGAGGATGTAGATATTTTATCTGCAAGACTGGGAAGAGTTTCAAAGAGAATGTGTGATATTAGCATAACTTAATATTGTTACGGTTCCATAGAAAAACCATAGTTACACAATATATCATATGGTAAATACATGAATTGATAACAGTTTTTTGTGCTTTTATGGACTGAAAAAATAACATTGGCTTTGGGAGAAGGGAAGTCAACCCTTCACTTTGAGCATAGTGCTGAAGTACGTCGTGAGATTATAGTTTGGTTGCCTTCTATCCCCAGTCAATTATTTCGTGAGCTCACCTTGAAGCTAGTCTGCTTTTTTGATGATGTATGACCTCTCAGCTTGCTCTGCTACCAGAGCTTATGATGGGAATCTCATGGAAGATTTATTCAGCTGAGAAACTCTAGCCATAAAGAAAAACAAGCATGGTACACACCAGCTGTATATCTGTTGGTTACTGTGAATTTCTAAATCCACGTGTTGGGCTGAAAATTGTTTGAGATGTGAAAGGTTAACATTTCCTTTACTGTATTAAAAAATAGTTGAAAATGTAAAAAAATGTGTAAGAAAAATTTTCAACCATCCAAATATATTCACTTACATCATTCCGCCTGATAACACCAGTTCCGATGACTCTTATGTGTGCTCCAAGTTCTGTTTCTTTTCGGAATCCAATATCCACAGCTTAACTGTAATTTTGATCTGGTTTGCAATCCTAATTGAGGAACCAGCGAGGCATAGATTTTTGCTCTTTGTATCCTGACATAAAGGTATTAACGCTATAGTCACAGGAGCGCAGAGCGTGCCATGTATCAGCTGGTATACAGCACTGGAGCCTAAAATCATAGAATCATAGAATGGTTTGGGTTCGAAGGGACCTTAAAGATCACCTAGTCCCAACCCCCCTGCCGTGGGCAGGGACACCTCCCACTAGACCAGGCTGCTCAAAGCCTCATCCAGCCTGGCCTTGAACACCTCCAGGGATGGAGCATCCACAGCTTCCCTCGGTGGCCTGTTCCAGAGTCTCACCACCCTCACCGTAAAGAATTTCTTCCTAATGTCTAATCTAAATCTAACCTCTTTCAGTTTAAAACCATTACCCCTCATCCTGTCACTACACTCCCTCATAAAAGAGTCCCTTTATGTACTGGAATGCTGCTATAAGGTCTCCCTGGAGCCTTCTCTTCTCCAGGCTGAACGACCCCAACTCTCTCAGCCTGTCTTCACAGGAGAGGTTCTCCAGCCCTCTGATCATCTTTGTGGCCCTTCTCTGGACCCGTTCTAATAGGTCGATGTCCTTCTTGTGCCAGGGACTCCAAAGCTGGACACAGTACTCCAGGTGGGGTCTCACGAGAGCAGAGTAAAATCCTCTTGCACTTCTGCATTGAAACTCAACACAGGTCTCTGTTTTTCCATGTCACAATGCAGTGCAATTCTAAGATACAGTAGTGTGAGACTTCATGCAAAACAATTATTGGCATCTAAAAAGCAGTTACGCTTCTGCTCTGGTGACTTACCTGGTAGGGCATCTGAAGTTTAATTCAGGTTGCAACTGCAGTGAAATTCAATAGGTTCCAAGCGAACGTAGTCCTTCTGTTCCTGTGGAGAAACTAGTGAAGGTGAGCTAGGTAATCCGTCTTTTATTAACAAGAAAGCTACCTTGAATTACCTCACGTTTACCTCCACATGTGATTATGTATATAGGTGGGTAGTGCAGACCTGCTGATGCACAGTAACTTCTTCATGGTTCAGAGTTCGTTATTTAAAACGTTCTCCATTGAAAAGTCTCAGTAAAATAATTGTGAACCACAAAATCTTTAAATCATTTCGCTAGGAGAAAAGTTAATCATTATATTTCATCTTCTTTTACTTACCGGTGAATTTAATTGNATTTATTTTTTTTTTTTTTTTTTTTTAGTGCTCATTAGAGTAGTCACTTTCTTATCGTGGTGTGTGTTTTGATCAACAGGGCACACTGCTATGAGAGAAATGGAAATGTCTGAGCTCTCGTCCTTTCCCTTTGTTTTGGCTCAGGGTGAAGTGAAATCTTTCTGTATTCCTGGTTCTCGCTTGGATAATTGCTATACTTTATTTCTTTAAGGACACTGAGATACTTGAAGTGAGAAGTATTGTGTAAGTGTGTGTTGTTACTATATTTCTGTTACATACTGGCTAGCTTAAGAAAAAATAAGCATAAGCCAATATAACTCAATAATTTACAGTATCACAGAACATTTCAGCAGCATGAGACGAAAGCCGCTACGTTATGGTAGTACCAAAATTATTTTAATCTTTGTTGTTTGTTATAAGGAGGATTTACTTCTGGTTTTCACTTGTTTGCTGGTGTTCTCTTAGCTCTTCTATTTGAGGTTGCCTTATAAATAGTCTTTTTAATGTATATTTTACTCTTGTTCTGTATCCTGCTGAGAAGCACTGAAAGAGCTGTATATTTTTTAGCATTATCGGCTTTTTTTCCTTATTTCTCCCCGTGGAGATGAACCCTTACATAAATTACCTTAAAGATCCTGTTTTCTTGATTTTTATTTATTTTTTTTTTTTAATTCTCTGTCTTCACCTCCCTTACCCCCTTTGTGTCACGCTGGGAGGCTGAGTATTTAATAAACTGTTATTTAGGGGCATCTGCTGTCACAGACATTCTTTTACAAATGTTGTTATTGCTTGGTTGCATCGCTTAATCACACCAGAAAATCATAGGAACCATGGGCAGAAAAAGACAACAGCAACGAAAGGCGGTGTTCGTCCTCCCCTGCCTGCGCAGGTCACTGCCTGTGCTTGCCATTGCCCGAGCACAGAGCTCAGGCAGATGAGGGTGGTGAAGCCCATGGCAGCTCCACGCTGGCCACCTCTGCAATGGTGTCCCAGCTCTTTGGGGTAGGCAGGGAGGAGGACAGGCGCTGGAGACACAACAGAGGGAGGACGGGCAGGTCTTCCCAAGTGAGACTTGTTCACGGAAAGGCTCTCCAGCCCTGCCTTCTCCCGAATGCCTTCACTCCCCTTGTTCCTTGAGGGGACACCAGCCACGTGAGTGCCACCCATGTCCCACCTCCGTAGGCTGCTGCAGCAGTGTTTGTGGCCTGTTTCCTACTTTCATAATTTACGGTAGAGATCAATATTAACCCCAAGGCACTGACTTAGGATTTGATCTTCATCTACGATGCTGTGTGTGGACCTTTTGTCATTGCTGTAGTTGAGTTACTGGAAATTCCGTAGCAGTCATGTCAGTTTGTCCTTGGAAGACAGCAGCATCACCCTCTTCTATCTGGATTACAGATATGCTGGGTTATGTTTTTAATTCTGCAGGTGCCTTTCCACATAATTTACCACTTTGTTTGGTAGTTTTCTGCGAGGTAGATGTTTTGGATACAGCCTGGTTGTGTTCTGACTGGTTGTATTCTGATAGTTCTCTAGTACTGGGTGCTTGGTGGATGTAAATGTTTCCTTGTCCCCTTTTCTGGATTTCTCTGGTGGTTTTGCTATTCTAATAGAATCATAGAATGCTTTGGGTTGGAAGGGACCTTAAAGATCACCTAGTCCCAACTCCCCTGCCATGGGCAGGGACACCTCCCACTAGACCAGGCTCCTCAAAGCCCCATCCAGCCTGGCCTTGAACACTTCCAAGGATGGGGCATCCACAGCTTCCCTGGGCAACCTGTTCCAGTGTCTCACCACCCTCATAGTGCAAAACTTCTTCCTGATGTCTAATCTAAATCTACCCACTTTCAGTTTGAAGCCATTACCCCTCGTCCTATCGCTACATGCCCTTGTAAAAAGTCCCTCCCCATCTTTCCTGTAGGCCCCCTTCAGGTACTGGAATGCTGCTATAAGGTCTCCCTGAAGCCTTGTCTTCTCCAGGCTGAACAATCCCAACTCTCTCAGCCGCTCTTCATAGGAGAGGTGCTCCAGCCCTCTGATTACCTTTGTGGCCCTCCTCTGGACCTGTTCTAATAGGTCCATGTCCTTCTTGTGCTGAGGAATCCAAAGCTGGATAATAATACTGAGTAGATGTTTGTGAACAGGGAGGTGTAAACTGATAAAAGATTAATCATGAACTCCTGTTCTGCACTGTGGAACAGGGAATTCTTGGTGAGGAGCGACAGCTGTTGACTGAGGAAGTAGAGGTAGGATTGGGTACCATTAGCGATATCAAATGCTTCACCATGGGTGAAATCCATGCTGACTGTTCCCAGGCACCTTCTCCTCCTTCACAGCACCCAGAAGTCTGTTCCCAGAAGACTGACTTCATGACTTTTCCATGGACTGTGACTGGTCTGTGGTGCCCCAGATAGCCCTTTTGGACTTCTCTGAATAGGAGAATTTGCTTTCTTCTAGCTATCAGGGATCTCCCATGGTTTCAAGAACCTTGCAAGCATGGTAGAGAAGGGTGCTGCAAAGACATTACTAGCTCTCTTAGCAGCTCTCAGATGCAGCCAGCTGGATCCCATGGGCTTGTGTAGGTTGAATCCTCTCAGGTAGTCCGTGGGACTTGGTCCTCATTCGTGTCTGGTGGTTCTGCTCCTTGAACCCTGTCTCTAATCATGAAGGCTGTGCTGGTGAAGGCTGATGCAGAGACGACAATGGAGTACCTCGGCCTTATCAGTGTTCGCTGTCAGTAACTCACACACCCCATTTAGTCATGGACCCACGTTTTCTTTGTCCAGCCTTTTACTTCTAACATACTGGTAGAAGCTTTTGTTGTTGCCTTTGATCTTTCATGCAAATCTGAACTCCATCTGAGCTTTGGCTTTCCTGACACCATCCTTGCACGACATTTCTGTGTTCGTACTTCATATGCTGTCCCTGCTTGCTCCTCCTGCTCTACTTCCTTTTTGCACTGGAGCTCCATCATGTGTTCCACATCTGCCAAACTGGTCTCCTGATGCTTCTTTCTTTTCTCAGTAGTGGGGTGCACTAGTCTTGCACTTTGTTGTCCTTCAAGATCTTCCAGTTTTCTTGTGCTCTTTGGCCCTTTTAGAGTTACCTCCCATGGGATCCCACTTAGTTCCCTGAAAACTTCTGCTCTCCTGTAGTCGAGGGTCTAGATCAATCTGACTAGGTCTCTGTTACTGTCTGTCTTTCCTCACTCTCCTCAGGGTTTCAACCTCCATTACTTAAAGGTCATTGCAGCAAAGCTACCATTGATTACCATTGCTCCAGCCTGTTCTTCCTTCCACACAAACAGTGATCATTTTGGTTTTGTCCATATGGGACTGTATGAGAACACCAGAGCGACCACAGTGGATGAGATGAAAGGTCCTTCTTAGCTATACAATGGCAACTCATGGCACGTGCCTACAGAAAGCAGGCAGAAACAGAATAGAAACTGAAACTATTCCAGTTGACTTCTGAATAGTATTAATTTTTACAGAATAAACTAACAAAATCCAGAGTGGAAAGGTAGGTGTTACTTACCTCTGCTCTTGGAAAACAGTTCATTGTGTGGGTCATTGAAGGTTGAGTTTGTTTCCTTTGTTGCTATACACGTTAGTTTTCATGAATGGATTTAGGCTGAAAGACTTGTCTGGAACATGAAATACACTTAATTTTTTTCCTGAATAACCATTCAGAGTATTGATGGGATAAAGTGGCAATTTAAGACAGCTGTTAACATAAAATAAATACGCATGTTGTTAGTATTGAATGCACAAGCATAAATTTATTCCTGTTTTAAAATTCCATAAATGCTTCTAGCCTACCCAAGAGTCCTCCATGAGTTTCATCCCAATTTAACAGTCTAGGTGGCGACCTTACTGTTGTCAGAAAAGGATCAAATATTTATCAAAGGCCGAACAATAAAATAGCTGGCTTATCTATAAATTTGATAGTTTTACGTGGATTATGGAGAAACACTTTCAGCTTCCCATCAATTGATATTTGCAAGTTCCTGTCTGCAAACCCCAAGTTAAAAAGAAACAAACGGTGCTCAAAATAAAGTAAATCCAAGTCACATATGCAGAGTATGAAATATCTGGTCCAGAGTGGAAAGCGTGCTGTGGGCTTGTTCTTGAAAGGTACTGAATATTCAGCATCCAGCAGAGAATATGAATACCGGCTTAGTTTTTAAGAACAGAAAGAATTCTGTTACTTACTCATGGCACCGAACTGGGGCCAGGGTAGCATGCAGGAATCCTAAATCTTTAAAAACTGCTACTATAAGCCTTAGAAACATTGAGGGGCATAGAAGTCCTTAAAATAATTGGAAGAAATTAACTAGATTAAATTTCCTGCCTTTTTCAGCCAGGGTAATGTATTACATGTCAGGCGCGATGCTTGTTCTTAATTTTATTTTAACTCTACTATTAAACTAATCCCTTTCTAATCCATCCTACAACAAGAGGTTTTTTTATGAAGAAATGAATTTTAAATATTCTTCATGGACTAATTTTATTCTTATCAAATGGAAGGATGTTCTGAAATGTGTATGAGATGGGGTGAATTGTTGGTTGAGTACCCTGATTTTTTTAGTATGTTCCTTGATTCCATTCAAATGACTTGTAGAACCATATAATCTCTAAAAAGATAACGTATTTTTTTCCTATTAGCCAGTAGTTAATGTTGAGTGCAGACTACATGAGCAAATGTGCTTTGGGTGCGTGCTATGCTAAAATAACTTTCTGTTGAAAATTTTGTGTGTAGTATCAGTAGATGGATTTGCCTTATTTTGAAAGGGAAGAATCTTTTTCTCCTGGAAAGTAATTTTTTTTTCATGTGAAAGATGCACGACATAGGTCGGTAATTGAGCCCTGACTACTTCCCCTGTGCGTTTCGGGGTTGCTCTTTACATTGAGCATGTGTTCCTGAACCGCAGCTCAGTCCTGCAGAAGGCCTTCACCAGAGAACAAGATGCCTGAGCAGGACTATGGATGCCAGACACAATTTAATTAAAAGCCTGGGTGAAGGAGGAGGGTATGGACGGTAATGACGGGAAAGGGTGAAGAGGGACGGGTGATGCCTGCAGTCCTCGGGAGCTGAAAGGAGGCTCAGGGATAGAAACTCAGGGTGGGAATATGTTGCCATGCCAACCAAGTAATTTCTCTAACAGGAGGAAACTGGTAATGAATAACTACTGAGTGGGGATTTTAAGAGAAAAATACACCCTGTGGAAAAGGAAAAGGTTGTATTTTTGATAATCGACCTTCGCCATCCCCATGCGAAATCCTGCACAGGGAATCCTGCACATGGGAGCATCCGGCTGCCCCGTACCAGACCCTGCTGTGCCCATCTGCTGACCTGGGAAGCGCTCGCCCGCGGTGCAGTGATGGGTGCCAGCGCTCACCCCGCAGCCGCAGCCTGACCCGAGCCCTGCGGGGATCATTCCTCGAGCAGCTGCGAAAGACAGATGAGGATTTCACAAATCTGTCTTCCCAATAACTGTTCTGGGTCTTCTCTTTAAATCACTGACTGGCACATTCACGTTTTGTCTTCTGCGTCTCTTCTAACACATGTGAAAACGCTGGGGAGAAGAACTTTTAACGCTGGCATTTCTTACAAACACTTATTTCTAAAGCCAGATTAGCCACGTGTCCTGCAAGTTGGATGTGTGCTATTTGTGTTTGGTCTGTAGTTCTGTAAAACCTTCTGACTTTAAAAATGGATGGAAAAAAGAAGTCGTCAGTGAAGACTTGTGCTGAGGAGTCCAGAGCTGGACGCAGTACTCCAGGTGAGGTCTCACCAGAGCAGAGGGGCAGAATCACGTCCCTCGATCTGCTGGCCACGCTTCTTTTGATGCAGCCCAGGATACAGTTGGCTTTCTGGGCTGCAAGCTCACATTGTCGGCTCATGTCCAGCTTTTCACCTACCAGTACCCGCCAGTCCTTCTCGACAGGGCTGTTCTCAGTCCCTTCATTGATACCAGGGGTTGCCCTGACCCAGGTGCAGGACCCTGCATGTGGCCTTGTTGAACCTCATGAAGTTCACGTGAGCTCACTTCTCAAGCCTGTCCACATCCCTCTGAATGGCATCCCGTCCTTCAGGTGTGTCAACCGAACAACTCAGCTTGGTGTTGTCCTCTGCTTGTGCTCCTCTGTTGCCTTGTTTCAACTTCCCTTCTCCTTCTGTTGTTTCTCTTGCAGACACACATACCTCAGGGCAGCAGCTAACAAGATTCTTCCACCCGTCTGTGCTGATGTTTTAAATGATGACCTCTACTTTTTCTGGTGTTGCTTTAGCAAACTAGCCGAACACAAGAGTGTGGTGGCTTCTCTAGACTTGCGCTACCAGAAAGGCAGGATGAGTGCCCACCGGTCTTAACAAGATTTAATACTCCTTGCAGTAAGAATCTTACTATTAGTTGTAGTGGAGGCTAGGTCAGGCATTGGAAGGGGTTGACGCATTCTTTTGCTTTTCTCACTCCCTCCTTTCCCTGACTCCTCAACCGCCATCCCTGAGCTGATGCTGGTACCTGTGGGATCACTCGGTGAGCCGGTTCAGTTTACCAGTGTGGCATAAAAGTGACCTGGAGAAAAAAAAATGACAATAATTTTGGCTTTCTGAGGAGTCAAGCAAATACCAAAGCAGACTGGAAGCAGACAGGGCGTGCAGGGAAGGGGAAGAGTGGCAATAAATGCTTGGATGTATGCTACCTTAATTCATAAGTCATGCTTTTAGTCATGCCCTGTGGATGGAACGTGCGGTTTAGGCTTCGCCATGCAGTTTGCAGGTGCTAAACAACTGAGTAAGGCAGGCGTCTTGACTGCAGCCAAGGAGGGCTAAGTGACATTAGATGGAGTAACCGAGCCACATGCCCTGGTTGGGATGATACAGAGATTTCCCTGCAACCCTGTTTTTTTCTGATGGAATCTGTTGTTGAGGGTTTTTTTTTGTTGTTTTGTTTTTAAAGCTGTTTTTCTGAGCATGAGGGATCGTGGATGCAAAAGAATGGCGGTTTTCAAACACCAGGGAGAGCTGTGTCTGAGGCTCAGCCTTTATCGCGCCCCTTTGTGGCCTGCGCTGGGTCAGGTAATGGAGCACATCAACCTTTTTTGAGTCATGCAAGGACTTGCAGACTCAAGGCCTTTCTTTACGAGGGCGATGTATCTGCATGCTAGAAATCTTGGGAGCATGTCATGCAAGGAAAAAAAAAAAAAAAAGAAAAAAAAAGGTGCAGCGGCACAGATCTGTTAAGATTTATTGCATCATTATCTCACATGAAACAGTAAGATCATCCTGGCATGACTGAGCAAAAGCAATGGTGTGAGGGTATCATTATTTATTTTGATGCCCTGCTGATCACCCCTAGACATTTCCGGGAGCCAAGGCATCCTCAGCAGTGAGGTCTGTTGTTTCACATAGTTTCAAAGATAGTAATTTCAAGGAGGGAAGCTTGGTAGGCACGATGTTTCCTTCTTCAGTATATTCTATAGATGGGATGTGTTGGTCCATGAGCTAGTGAGGCTCTGTAAGTGCGAATGATTTCTCTTCTGGCTTTCTGTTTGCTCCTATAAAACCTGACAGAAAAGCCTCTGCGCAGGTGATTTGCAAGTTTACACTGAAGAAACATAAAGACCGACACCTTTCCTTACAGACCTGGAGGGAAAAACAAACTCCACGCTATATATTCCTTCTCTTCTGAGTGTATCAAACCAGCAGTTACCGCTGTCTGCAGGAACGACAGGAGACTGCAGAGCTCAAGCTCAGAATACATCCTATGACATAACTCAGTTTGGTTATAGGTTTATTCTTTTTATATGTAGGATTATTTTTATTATATGTATTATTATATTTTTATATTATTATTTTATTATTAGGGGTTATTATAATAGGATTATTTTAATTATATTTTTATTATATGTACAGTCATAGGATTATTTTTTGGCATTATTAATGATTAATAATAGAGTGTTAATGTGTTCTTAATATGTATCCTAAGAAAGGAACTTGATGAAGCTCCTCATTTTTGTACGAGGAGCTTCATAACCTGGAAGTGATGCATCAGACATGAAATTGTGGTGTTTTAACTTGGATAGAGCCTAGTGCCAGTGGAGTGGCTTAAATAGGAAGGTCATTAGCTGATAGCAGGAGGTAGTTGATCAGATCAGCTTTTAAAAATTAGTGATCAATGTGGATAATACTGTTATTGGTTGGACATTGTTGCCGTTTCATACAGCATACAGATTTTAAAGCATTTGCAGCATCCAGGGTTTTCAGTGTGAGCTTCAGTGTGCATAAGACTGTTCCCATTATACAATTCTTGTTCCCAGTATTTCATCTGTAGCATGTTGGTGTGTTTCTACAGACGTTTCTTAAAATCCACTTATCCATTTACTCTAGGTGAAAAGTGCCTAAACTGAAGCTTTCCAAAAAAACCCCCTCTTTGTATGAGGTACAGATAAACGTATTCATTATGGTCCAGCTTCGGTTAAAGGCTCAGTCTAATTTTGAATTCAGAGCATGTCTCTTCCCAAGTAAATCATTTAATTCACTGCTACCCACCACTTCAAGCCTGACCTTGAGGAAGTAAAAGAACTTCTCATCATTCTCATAAGCTCAGAGGGGAAAGAAAAAATAAGGTTGGGCTCTGCTGGGCCAAGGAAAGCACTCTTGTCACAAATGCCCTGAACATCTTAATCTGGTCAGTTTTTAGCTGGAGAACCTTATCTGAGTTGAGTTGTCAGGGAAGAATGTATGGAGGAGAGTTTATCTGGGCTAACCAGCCTGTAAGTCAGTAAAGAATTCATAGTTCGAAAACAACTGTTTCCGTTGTGCCCTGATAAGAACAAGAACCTGTGCCTTTTGCAAAATACAGATATTTGTTTTGTTGCTCTTTTTGGGGGGTGAGCTGAGTGCTGCAGTAGATGACGTTCAAATGAACTTTGTGTCACTAATAGGAAAAAATTAGCTTTATGTCTAATTTGTACAGTCTCATCTTTACCATGTTGTACTGACCCCTGTGTCATTTCTCCTCAGCCTGAAAATAAAAACGTGCTCAAAGTCGAACCATTAACCCCGTGGATTTCACTACGGTTCTTAAATCCAAGTACAGTTCTTGTCTCTTAACACTTCATCCCCAGAATAAATGCTCTGCAGATCTGTTACCCTTGGCTGATGCCTTGGGTGACTTCAACGGCAGGGTGTTGGATGGCCGTATTGGAAAGTAGTGGGACAGATTGTGAGCCTGAGGGTGTACCTTGGTCTTCAAAGTTACTGTTGCTGTGTGATAACTGCCAAATCCTCAGACCCTGGAAAAGCCTCACCTTCAGCCTGTGGAAGCTGAGAGGTGTGAGCCCTGCCCTCGCACTGCTGGAAGCTCAGGGTAACTGGGGAAAAATACAAACCTGTATGGAAGGATGTTCATCTCATGATGTTCCTTTGTCTCATACTTTGTTTATCAAACTGTCTCTTTCATGGTTTTGTTATTGGGAACATGACAAAGTAGATGCTTCACAACCTTTTGCCTAGGTTTGTATCCAAGTGGCATCCGACGGAGTACGCGGCATGACATTGTGAGTGGTAATATCCACAAAGGAGCTAAGTTGACACTTAACAAAAAAACCCAACCCAAAACCTTTGTTATGTGGGCATGTGATGAAACATACTGTGCATTAAAGCAGTTCATGGTCTAAGTCTGGTTGCGTGGAGTGAGGTGGTAGCCGTAGCAGGCTGATTTATTCAGAATCACCGTAACCACCATGACAAGTGAAGCCGAAGGCCCATTTGGCCACATGCTCCAGCAGGGTCTCTGACAGGTGAGGGAAACGGGGAAGATGAAAAAAGTCCATGTCGTGTGATCCTTTCTTGGACATAACTTTGATCAGTCAGCAGTTTTTAGGTGATTTTAAGCCTGTTGGTATACTTGGACCATTGTGTTTAATAGCCACTAATGAACTCTTCCCAGTGGAACTGTTTAATTTGTCTTTTAATTCATTTATGCTTCTGGTCTCCAGAATACCTGTAGCAATGGTGTGGTAATTGTAGTTGTTAGAGGAAAAACTACTTATTTTCAGTTATAACTGTTGTCTGCCAATTGCACTTTTTCTTATGTTGTGAGGAACAGTTTCCATGTCGATCGGGATTTTGATATTTATCATAGGACTTCAGTCATCATTTTCCAATGCTTTATATATCCTTGAATGTTTATTTCTCAGATCATCCTTATAGCCTTTTTTGTACGTTTTTTTCAGTGCTAACGTACCTTTTTAAATAACAGATGCAGGATTCTTCTTCAGTAAGTTAGGTATTTAAATGTTAAACAGCAGTGTCTGTGCTCATCATCCTGTGCCTCTCAGACAGGCATGACAAATTATCCTCCGTCCCCCAGAATTTGCACCACTGGGTAGAATGGGTGCATGGGTGACCAGCACAGATTGAGGTGTCAAATAAGCATTTGAAGCCTGGAGGAGGTAAGTCTCACAGGGGGGAACCAGAGCTACGTGGTGCATGTTGGATTCGTTCGTTGTACGGAGGCATTTTCTGTTTTGCTCCCTCCCTGCATATTCCTCGCGTGTGAGAACATGCCTGAACACGGTTGAGCTGATGTTCTCAGACAAGTGTTCGCAGTAGCTTCAAGGTCTCTTGAGACATTTGTGTTGTCACTCATTATATATGTAAGATACAGATTTACAATGGGCTTTCATGCTTTCGGTTGCTGTTGGCTTAAAGCAAAAATGTTACCTAAACCTCCCCTCAGCCCCTGCCCAAAACAGGAAGGCGATTTAATCGAAGTCCTCAATGTAATTGAAGTTCATTTCTTGAAAGATAGGAGGTCTTTACCACTTTGCCCATGTCTGTCTTCATGTAGCATTTAAAGGAATGTGTTACACATCTTACTCCATAACCTGGCATCTTGTTTCCCCATGAGAACTGCTGTAATACAACCCATTACCACCAACACAGCTACATTTACATGTGCAGCCAGTTTACAGGTCATCATTTTGTATGCACACAGTAATGGTTAGTTTTCCCACATGCATTACGTGTTATTGCCTTGTCACTCAGTATTGCGAGTTCGTTCTGCAAGTCTTCGTAGACGGAGATCTGATATATCGAATGTAAGAAAAGTCTCTGAAACGTGACTTAAAAAATGGAAGTGCCATATGTTAAGTGTTCTTTAAAGGCCCAAGAATACCACATATTAAATAACATGACCTTTCGTGGCAGTCTCTTGATTTAATTAGCATCGGTCTTCTCACTTATGCAACTGCTGTATGTCAAGTGGCAAGTTCTTTCTCAGCACTGCGCTGCTCTGCGAAGCCTTCTTGCCCAGGAAATGGAACTTTCTTTGTGCACGTCGTGCTTTGGTCGCTACCTAGTTCCACTTTTTTCATTGATTCGGGGTTTGGTTAGATGGAAAGTATATTTTTTTAAAAAATAATTATTTTCAATGTCTACTTTGAAATGTAAAAAAAAATCTCGGAAATCGCAGGATTATATGTTTCATATATGGAAAGTGCTAGTGGGATTATTGGTTAATTCTTTAAAGAGGTGCGTGGTTCTTCGCAGATACATTGTTTGCAAAGCCAGTGATGCTACCAGAGATCTTATGCTGGGTAGCTAAATGCTGCTAGATTGTTTGTCGTTATCTCATTGTTCTTAATTGTAACTGTATTGAACTTAGGATCTGCAGAGATCTTCGTTTTTCTCTTTTAATTAAAAAATAATACTGCTTTTTCTGACCTTGTGCCTGCTGTTCATCAGGGATCCTTTGTATGTAATGCAGCTTAAATTAAGCCTAGTGATTGACTTTCCACTGTTATTCAGCTGTTCGTCTTTAACTTCTTCGGCTTCTGAAGTGTAGAGGGGGAGGATGCTCAGTGCCTGTCTCCATCGTCCTCCTTTTCTTCCACATGCAGTTTATCATTGGTGTTATTGCCCCGTCTGCTTTGTGTGCTTTTAGTTTGGTGGGCGTGTTTTTCACATCCATGGAGCCTCACCCCTGTGTGACTTTCATGTCGGGGTGGGTGGGATTTCTAGAGAGGAAGGTTGGCAGGACAAGTAGAGCAGTTGTTCTGTGCCCTGCTGGGAACAGAAGTGAAGCTCATGAAGTCAGAGTCCTCCAACGCCGTAGGGTCTCAGCATCACACAGGGTTGGGGCCTGGCTGGTGGGTCTGTACAGCAGTGGGGAATTCCGTAAACCTTGAACTCAGATTGTGTCTTCTATGACATGAATGAGAAAGCTTTGATATTACTTAAAGTGGCTGAGCGGCACCTTCCAAATGAAACAGAGCATCAAGCAGTCATCGGTGACAGTGCAATGACAAGTACGACCTGATGTCTCATTCGCTGATGTCCGTTTGTCATGAGCGCTGAACAAACGGAGAGCTTTGTACAGGTGGTAGTGTGTGATCAAGTAAATTAAACACACAGGAAAACGCTTTAGGGACAGTGGCACAACAAGTCGTCCATGCATGGTCCTGCTGATTCCAGTGGGATTACTGATGGAAGGTGCCACCACTGAATGTGGCACTACTGAATGTGAGTTGATTATACAGGACTCCAACCGTCCAGACAGATGTCACTGTCCTTACCCTTTTGCGTTGCCTTAAGACCCCCGCTTCATTTCATTGTCGCTGTCCCAAGCCAGTACTGCTGCCAGCACGCAGCATCTTCAGCATCTTTCTTCCTTGTCTTCTTGACTGCACATGGTTAACCCCAAGCTCCTTCCCATCACCAAGAGAAGCGTTTCTAGTGCATTGAACTGAGGAACTTGTACGCAATAAAAATTAATCCTTGAGGGGGGGAGAAGGGGTTATTTTCAACCTGCTGCTTCCTTGGTGCCACCGTGCGAGTCCCTGCGGAGGAGGCGAGTTGGGGACAGGAGGGACGTGGGATTGCTGCTTCTCCTAACATCAGGGTTTGATGTCCAATTACACTGACCTTGGGGTGGTGGTGTAGAGCAAATGCTGCTCTAGAAAGACCAAGGTGACAAGTCATTTCCTTAGCTGTGGTGCTGCCTGCCCGGTACTGATGCTAGCTGGGCCACTTGTTGTTATGTAGAGTTTTTCGTCCTGCAGCCCTGTTCTCAAAGTATTTCTGATTTTGCAGGTTGCATAAAAACACATCCCTATGCTTATTAAAAGAGTAATTTTTTGTTCGTTTGTTGGAGGGAATAAGATCAAGCAGGGACAAAACAGAGATTGAAAGAAAGTTGTAAGGAAGAACGGGGAAAGATCGGCTTTAGATGTTTTAAATTGTTGACTGAACTTAATGTTACTTCTGAGCAATAATCGGAGATTTTCTGGGGGCCCTGGGGGGATTTCTGTGGACTTTTGTTTGAGGCAGCAGTGCAGAAATAGATCCTAAATCAATGTTCACGCTCTGGACTGTCTGATAAAAATCTTTTTTCTTGTTTTTTTTTTTTTTCCTTTGTTCTTCATTTTGCAGTTTTAAGGTATTAGAAAAATACAGAAAATACGTTTATAGAAAATAATTCTGTTATTATTTTCTTTATCTGAGCACCTCCACTAACAGCCTTTTCACTAGCAGATGCAATTCATCCTAGGTAAGCACCAGCAGCCTTAGTTTTATGTTTCCTGGCATTCTCTTGATTTCTATTTTTTGTGCGTTTCAAATTATGTCATCTGGTTCCTGCTTAAGACATTGCCTGTACTTCTTTGGACAGCAATCTTAATGATCATCTTCAAAAGTCTGTCACCAAATACTTGTTGAAAATATTTAGCGTCACAGTTCAGGCCAGTAGGGAAAACTCTTCGGATTGATTTTCTGTTTAAAAGTTATTGACAATATGAAATATTGTCAGAGTGACGAACATTTTCAATTATGTCCTGTTTAATTCTAGAGAAGCAGTCAAAATGTCATAGTTAATTATGAAAAATCTAATTTTCAAGCTTGGATCCCTCACCCTTCTTGTGACCAACGGTTCACGTCTTAGCAGAGGTTAATTTCTTTTTTCATTTATATGAAATAAGTAAATTGAATACCATGCACTGGGCTGTGTGGGTGTGTTTTGGACGAGATCTTAAAAACTGAGATCCTGTTTATTCTGTGTGGGTGCTAGAGATCTCACTGTTATGCTATACGCTGTTTGCAAGTTGCTTAATACCTTCTACCCTTTGAGAGGACTGCATTTCAGCAGCGTTATGTGTACATAGCTGCAAAATGTTTTGCGGTCCTGCAAAGCAAAAGGTCCTCTATGTGAGAGCGTCTGTTGCACACGTTTATTGTGCCTATCGCCGTAGTGTTCTACATCGTTTGTTTTTGTTGTTTACTGCGTTCATGATTATGGCTGCATTGATCAGTCTCAAAAAGTAGTCATCTGTTTAATATTTTGAGCTGGCACAACTTAAGTTTCATCCAGACTTTTAGAACAATACGAACAAAATTTAGTCGTGAACTACTCAGTGGCCTTCAGAAAGTGCAGCGGTGGTTGTGGAGCTCGGTTTCTTGCTGGGGGCCCTGACTTACCCCAGTTACTGGTGGAAGCTGAAAACGTTCAGGACCTCATGGAATAAAATCCATGCAGCATCAGGGAAGTATTCCGTTTGACTGGAAGTCCAGGAGTTTGCCCTTGTCTGTAGCATTTGTGACTCCTTGTTCTTTGGAATCCCTCTAAGTCAGACGTTAATATCATTTATAATAATCTGATTGGGGTGAGTTAGTACATAATTTGTACTAATACCCAAAGAAAAGCATAATAATAGGTTAATATGGAGGTAATGTGTGGAGCTAAAGACAGCTTGGCCTGAAGATATTTCCATGGCAACAGAAGGGTCCCTACAGATGTCTTCCTTCTAAACTTGATGCTGTTTATTAAAGGCTGTCTGTAGTACAATCTGTAATTATCATTAGGTAAAGAAAGGTTGTGAACGTGGGTGGACTGCTTGGCTGATGCTCTCTGACTGATTTGTTTAGCGCAGCTTTGAAATAGAGTTACAAAAGAATATTAAAAACCTGAGATCATTTAGCTGTTTCTCTCCGCAGGTAAGCTGAGACTTAATTTGGGACTGTTGGCTAATAAGAGTGAGGTGTCTGAACACCAGTATGGGTGGCATAGGGAGAAGTGTTTTCAAACTCGTTCGGCACAGTGACTATTAAAGATAAAAGAACATCAAAAACATGCCGGACAAATTAAAAAATGCAGAACTACAGATAGTAAGGGAGGTAATGCACGATAAAGTTTTGTAAATAGCAAAAAGCTTCTGTAAGTAGAGGGAGACAAAGGAAATCATAAGCCTTATCTAAAGGAGAAGATGAGAAAATAATGGATGACAAGAAGTTGGAATACGGATTGACCTTTCTTGCTTCTGTCTGTACAAAGAAGGTTAATTGGGATCAGCTGCTTAGCATTGTTGAAGCTAACCACAAGGTGGTAGGAACACAGGGCAGAAAAAGGGAAGAAAGGGTTAAAGAACGGTTTTATGAGTTAGATGCGTTCACATTTGTAAGCTTAGGGTGGAGTTTATTCTGGTCTACCCAAGCAGCTAATTGAAGCCGTTTCAAATCCACGGGCAGTTCCCGTGTAAAAACCGTAAAGGCCAGGTGAGATCCCAAAAGAGGGCACATAGAGAATATGTTCTTAAAACAGAGAAAGAAGGAAGATCTTGGAATTGCAGACCGGTCAGCCAAATTTGGTACCATGGAAGATGCTCAAACACATAACTCTTCAAAAGCAAGCGGCCATGTGTAAGTGTAAGCTGGAAGTTTTAAGACAGTATTGTAACAGATCACATAGATTTTAAGTCTCCTAGTTACAGTACTGAGGATAAAAACAAGTGGAATGATGGAATATTTGTGAAGCTTGTGAAATGGATTTTATGAAATGATTGCTTGAGATAAAATGATTTGATGACACTGAAGCTCAGCTGGGATGGAGGAGCAGTCCCATGTGTTCCTCCTCGATTTCAGTAAGGCTTTGGTTAGAATCATATCTGACATCTCAGAAACAATCTGGAGATTTACAGTGTATATAAGATGATTGCTATGTGGATGACCGCAAACACACAGAGTAAACGGTGACGACAGGCTGTCTGGCAGAAGGATATATCTAGTGGGGTTATCAACTTGTGGATGGCAGGATGTGGTTGAACAGAACCGCAGGATCACAGAGTGGCTGGGGCAGGCAGGTGCTTCTGGAGATCATCTGGTCCAACCCCCTGGTCAAGCAGGACCACCCAGAGCAGGTTGCTCACGGCTGTATCCAGTCCATGTTTGTGTATCTCCGAGGATGGAGGCTCCACAGCCTCTCTGGGCAACTTGTTCCAGTGTTTGACCATCCCCACACTACAGAAGTTTTTGTCTTATGTTTAAATGGAAATTTTCTGTATTTCAATTTGTGCCGTTGCTTGGTGTCCGTTCACTGGGGCGCCACTGAGAAAGGGTCTGGCTACATCTGCTGTACTGCCTCCCGGCAGGTATTTATTATAAACACTGTTAAGATCCCCCTGAGCCCTCTCTTCTTGTGGCTAAACAAAGCCTGGAAACTTCAAGCTGGACTGCGAGCACTACGGAAGACCAGATTAAAATCAATAAATTGGAGGTGAGATCCAGAATCATTAAGAGAAAGATCAATACAGAAAAATGACAAATGATTTTAGAATGGAAAATCAAGTTAATAAATGCATAGCATGAAATCACTGGACAGACGAAGCATTGATGGATAAACATTTTTTTAGTCTAGAAAGGAGAAAAAAGGATAGCATTCAAAGTTTTGAAAAGGTTGTTTATAGACAGCACAGTAAACATTTGTTCTTTGTATTCTCTGAGACTATGATGAGAAGGTCTAGTTTTCCAAGGAAGAACCATGTAACTGTAATGGTAGCTAAGCACTCCAAGAGGCCGCCTCCTGAGGTTGTAAAACCCTAGTTCTTAAAGTTTTAACAATAAATTGAACAAACCTTTCTAAATAGATCTGGTTCAGTTTTTAGGACAACAACATTAATTAGTTTCTACCTTTAACATCACGTGCAGCCTTACTTTTCTGTGCCGCTGTGATCTCCTACAAAGGGAGTTTTCTTTGTTCCGGGGGAAGGGGCATCCTTTGAATACGTTTTAGGATGTTGTCTGTCATCATTACCATAGAGTATGTTGCTTTAGTGTTTTCCCTGGTTTTCAGTTAAGAACCGAAGCGAATGTGAAAACCTGAGTCAGCTGGTAGAATTAGGGTGATCCTGTAACTCCCTGTAGTGTGTGCATGTCTGATGAGGGGCCAGCTCTGTCATTACCAGAAGAAAAAAAATCAGCAGCAGTCCATTTTACGGTTTTAATAAATTATGCCCTCGTGAGTTTTGCTCACTTGTTTGCCTGGAACTGACATTTTAAATTGTAGCTCAGTCAGAAGATGTTGATATTCATGGTAAGGTTCACGTCTGCATTTGAAGCGTAGTGATTTTGGCAGCTAAGTAAACAGCGAATAAGAGGGGAGGAGAAATGTAGCAAACAGATTTGTGAAATAATTTTTTGATAGTATCTTGCATGAATAATATGGTACAGTGCCCTTCTGTTAATATTGGCAGTGAGGCATTTTGCATATTACTGTGTGGTACATGATCGCAGCTGAGACGGGAACAAGAATACACTGGCCCAATGATAGAAAATCTGCTAAAAACAGAGGGATGTCTCTGCATACCTCAAGACAAGAGCAAATCAGCCTTTGATTTAATGCTAGCCTGTCTCTGCATAACTTTGCCAATCCCTAATCAGTGTCTGAAACTTGACAAAAATGAAAAAGCGGTGTTGACTACTTCTACAGCATTTTATGTAAATCAAAATGACATAGAAGACAGACAGAAGCTACATCCAGTTGAGCAAATACTTTTGCTTTCCTATTTTTGGTCATCATTTTAGCATCTCCTGGACAAGACCTTTTTATTGTATATAAAGGTAATTCTTAATTACATCTGGGTTAGTGTCTGTGGGGAGACGAGAAAGGCAGTGGCCTTGCAAACAGTTGGGGCTGTTCTTCAGCCTTGGGAACCTGAGCATTTTCTTCCACTGATTTTGTCGGAGCCTTACAACTATTTGGTGCTTACCTGAAGCTTGCCATAACTACAGGAAGATTCTGGGGGGTGGTGTCTTATTTTATTTGAATTTGACATGCAGTGATGGTTGCTCAGTTCTAGAAGTGAGAGAAGAGAGATCCTGAAGTATTTGTTCGGGGCTATGGTCAGTCTCCAAGTTGAATGATGAGCTGAGGTACTTACTTTTTCACCATGTCTCATGCTGAATACACATTTTTAATGCTGTAAGGGCCGAGTCATCTGCTAGTTTTTCATATGAAAAAAAAAAGCTTTTTTTTTTATGTATATGAAGCTTTTCTTTATAAACTAGATGGAGGAGGAAGGAGGCACCTGCCTCAGTCTCTATGCTTTATGCAAGCATAGAGTAGATGACTGATGCTGCTATAATCTCTGGCATCTCTAGGTGAGGTGGGTAACCACGTGCAACCACACAGTCCTTCCTCCCTTAGCTGTGTTCGCAATGGGAATTTAGGTTTGTATTGCATTGGGATGTAGAAGATCCTGTAGCGGGACGGGAGACCCTTCTTGTAAGAGCTGGTCCTGTTTCCAACCCACCCTGAAAAAACCCACGACGTTTCTCCTGTAGACTGTGGGTTTTTTTTGTATTCTTCAGCAGAAGAATGGCTGAATCCATACTTATTAAAACTCTCCGTACCTCCCTACCATCAGGCAGACAAGGGTGCAGGAGAGCTTTTCTGAAGGATTTTGATGTCTGGAAGTTGTGCATGACCCAAAGCCAAGGCGTTTGAACTTAACGCTCCGTGTTGTTTACTCGCTTGTACTTTATGGGTGTTAGAGAAATACACTTGCTTTTCATGCCGTGGTGGTATGTCCCAGTCGTAATTGTCATCAAAAAAAGGGGCAGTGATATATTTGGTGTGCTTGTTAATGTCAACGTGAAGCTTGCATTGTCAGCTCCCATGGAGTTCTGACCATGTAGCAGTGTTCCTGTTGGAGGAGTGCTGGTGTAAACTGGGGAGCCTGGGACATGTCTGCGGACACTTCAGTCTTTTCTTAAATAGTCTTTGAAAACAAAAAAAAATGCTGTGAGAGGCATCCTGTTTCACCCAACTCTGATCTGCTATTGTGTTTTAGATGCTTAAAGCAATGTGGCCACTGCTTGCGCTCAATTAAAAAAAAAAAAAAAAAAAAAAAAAAGGCGTTTTTCTTTCAAGTGCTGTGTCCTGCCCTTGCTGTTTTGCAGTCTCCCTGCGCTGGCTGTGCATGCCCAGAGCTCAGAGAGATGCTGCTTGGCATTTTCCTCTTCACTGGGTCACTTAAGGTAACTGCTGGGCTTCAAGTGTTGCAAAGAAAATGAGCTTCATACACTCCCGTTTAAAAGCTCAGATAGTTTCAAAGTCTGTTGGAGACAAGCCTGATTTTAAGATATTTTCCTGTAGCAGTCATTGTAATAGCTTTCTGGACAGAGTGTCAAGCTGCAAGACGGCTGTTACCTGAAAGCACTGTGTTTATTACTGCTGGAAAGCGGTAGCGAAAAGGACTTTGAAAGGAAAATACAGGCTTAGTCTGCAAAGGATCAGAGTTGAAAGTGCCTGAACAGTGACCGGTGCTGTGGCAAAAAATGCAATTTTTAAAGAGATACAGGGAGATAACACATCAGCGGGTTTTGCTGTTACCACGTGAGTCTGAGTTCACAATCTGTTTTTTTACAAGGATGCCAACTTTACAAAGAATGGGGTCCAAGTGTCAAACTCCGATATATCTGTTTGTAGTTCTGTAACTATACTACGATGAACATTTAGTTTAACAGTAGTAAAAAAACCCAAACATTGCCTGATGGAGGGTATTAGAAAAACACTGAACAAGTATCTTTCACTTACGAAGACCCCGTATAAGCTTGCTATGCTATGTCAGGGAGGAAAAAAAAGGGGGGGACCCCTAAAAGAAGGAATTTGAGGAGCACGTGTCGTGACACGGGTTTCTTTTTGAAAGAAATTCTGCTTGCTACTGTGTACAGAAATGATGTCTGGGTATTTTTTTTTTTAATTTTTATTTTGCTTGCTTGCTTGCTTTTATTTTTTCAAACTTTTCTACATTCTTGAACATACTGTTACAGGAACACTTTCTCTCCTTTTTCTATACAGCACCTTTGACATAGAAAAGCTGTGAGAAACTTAACAACAGACATAGTCCATGGAAGGTTTTTGGGTTTGGATTGCCTTTGCAGACAAGCTTTTGGATTCTTGGTGCATAGACTTGGTTGTGTCCACTCACCAGGGCTCAGAGCACATCTGAAGATGTTTGATGTTGACTCTTCAGGGTTTACATTGTATGCTTCCTGACTTACATATGGAAATTTGTAATCTTCATCCCCTGACCGTGACTGTGGAGAGAACGTGTGATTACACATAAAAAAAATCCATCAAGGATGTCCTCCAATTTTTGTCAAGTTTTCAGTTTCAGACTAATAGCTCTTTTTCCTCGCTGTGACTGTAGCAGAGATCAGAATAAACCCCTGTTGCCCACAGAGTGTTGTAAGTGATTAAAAACAGCTCCTAATATAAAAAATTGGCTTCTCCTTGGCGGAGACATTCTGGTATCAAATTTAATCTCCCTCCTGCTGTTCTAGTGGTCGGACTAGCATGTCTGGGAAGAAAGTCAAAGTAAGTTTTGGAAGAGGTTGCATAACAACATAAATCAATAATTCTGGAAGAGAAGGTAGTTTCTGGGGGTGGGGAGCTGCCGAGAAAAAGATGCTTTTATTACGGTTTTCTTAAGTATGGAGTGCAAAAGTAGAGCGTGGAAAAGCTGTGCCCCGTGATCTCTGTGGGTGGCAGGAGATAATGTTTAAGTGTGTGGGAATGGCCTTTAGGGACATTGTCTTTTATCAGGCTGTCTGATTTAAAACTAAAAATAAGACTAGATGCAGCCGTCTAAGGTATCTTGTAATGCCGTGCCCTCAAGTCTACTGTAAGAGCCACATAATGGTGTTTGATAGAACAGGGTTTAGCTGCTGTTGTAACTGGTAATGCTGTGCTTGTTGTTTGTTCTCTTTCATTTTTGATCATTGTGTCCCTAAATGTTTTTCTGTGGCATCTCCTGTGAGTGCCGGTCCTGTCTCTCTGTAACTGCAAAGCAGAAGGAGACGGCTGTAGTTCCCACTACTTCTACCTGATTCTAGTGGGAAGATAGTGATGATGTTCTCTCCAGAAACTTTGTTGCATTTCCTCAAAACAAATTAAGTATTTCAGTTCTGCAACTTCTTCACATAGCTATTAATACCAAGTTGGCTAGCGTAAAGGAAATACGAAGCCAGTAAAAATCGTCTGTCTCAGGAAAGGAGATATTTAGATCAGATCGAGTTCTGTATGAACAATGAAAAATGGAAGACCATGCTTCTTTCAGCAGGACCTCTGGACAATTACATTAAAGTGACTGACGGTTCACTGTAGAGAACTAACGGCGGTCCCAGTGCTCCTCAGGCCTCTGCTGAGGGACGTATCCTGTTGGACAAAAACACGTACGTGGGCTGACTCCTAGGAAGAAACGTATGAACCTGCATTAATTACTGACGCGTTCTCTTTGAAGAATACTGGAATACCCAAAGGAGCAAACTGATGTAAAATTCATGCTGGGGTTTTCTTAAAATGGATCCTTTCCTAATAAGACTTTAAATTCAGTGAATTATGAATGTCCTGCACAGGGGAGGCGCATGCATGTGGCACAGAGGGAATATAGCCAAGGTGAGGGGCCGTCCGTATCTCTTACAAGCCTTTTTGGCTAGTAGCATGGAGGAAGCACCACAGGGGTAGTTAACTCACGGTCAAGACTGCCTTAGGGTATCTTTGTTAGTGCGATAATTTTTAGGAATCATTTAGATTTGTCTTGAACTTGCACATTGTAAAAGGAATGATTAAGGAAATTTGCAAGTATAAGAAGCTTTTGCAAACCAAGATGGTTTATTTTTGAGAGCTCTTTACCTCTTTTGCTGCAGTGATTTCAATATCTGCCTGAAGATTAAACTTCTTTACTTTATCTGGGAAATAAATCAATGACAGGATGAAAACACTCAAAAGTGGGATCAGGAACTGTTTGACCTGTCTTAAAGATTGGGACTGAACAAAGCTTCTTAGATTTCTTCTGTTTGCATGCAAATTCCCCATTATTTTTTGCGTACCTTTTAATTCTGGGTTTTTTTCCCTGTTACCAGAAATTCTTGTGCCTTGAGTACAAACTAGCTCTACAAGTTGGGAACCCAGATGCGTCCTATAAACCTAAGAATTTTCCCTGGAAATGCAAGCAATTGGTAACCTTGGAAGATTTGTCTAAGGTGGACCTCACTTCAACACAGAAGCTTTGCAGAAATAGGTTGTGTTTTGTTGTCAGGTCTTTCAAGCCTTTGAAGAGTCTTGGCAGTGCTGTGCCTCTGAGGTTAGCTGGGTCTGAGATGAGATCATATTTGGGGAGATCTGAAGAATGAGAAATGGGTTTGGTTTGGGCTGTTTGATTTGGACGGGCTGTTTCAGCTGGCTACAATTCTCCTGATTTTTAAACGAGCAGCAAATTCGCTCTGGGTTGTACCTGTAGGTTCTGGCAAAGGCTGTTTTGCCCAAGTCGGTTCACTCACCTCCAGTGCAAAACACGTGCAGAAGGTTTCCTGGGAAGTATGAGCCTCCGACTCTTTCCCCCTCCGGTAATTTATGCTGCAGCAGTTGGGAGGCTGGAGCAGAATAACCTTCCCTGGTTAACTGACGGAGAAGAAAGAAATGGAAGGAACCATTATTTTCCTGTCAAGATTTCCCTGAAACAAAGAGGTGCAGAATTATGCATGCTGAGGGGTGTCTTTGGTCCTTTGATTAACAGCGGAGGCCCAATTTCGCCATCAAAAGCGCTCTTAATTATAAGCCCGGTTGAAAAGGCTGCCTTGAACGCTGTAGAAATGATATTACAGGAGCACGTCTGTCTCTGCTTAGGTGATCTGCAGGCATTTTGTGGCATCGCTTTATTAAAATCATCTGAAATACGCTGAGGACACAAGAGGAAACTGGAAATATCTGTCATTTGTTTCAATTTAGTCGCAGGAGAAGGCGTTGCATCAGTGAGGAACTCAAATGGCTGGTCGCGGCTTGAGTGTGAGAAAGCCTCCTGCCTTTGCTACCTTAGCAAAGCCCCATATTCTCCCCGGGCAGCTGGTGGCATAATGTGTATCACAAGGTCTTCCTCAAATAAAAGACATCCGTCTTGGTTATTTTATGAGTCTGCTGATTAAAGAGATTTTATTGTAATTACTATGACTAAAAGGCTACGGCAGAAGATGGAAATGTTAATTTACAATCTGCTTGCTGACCAAGTGTCATGTGATAATGGATTGGGACAGACTGTGGTTAGCAAATGGACCTGAATTTTCGGAGCCGCTAATTTGAAGTGGCAGATAAAGTACCAGCATGTACGTTTCAAAAAGGGACGCGTTTGATTAACCAGCTATGGTTACAGCAGCGGTTGCGTGACGGGTTGGTTGAGAAATGACCACCTTTGGTTTTACACCAGTGGCGGCGATGTACGTGGTAGAGGAGGAGAGGGGAGCAGCAGAAAGATAGATGGGCAGAGCTTGAAGGTAAATCTCTGCTTTGTAGTAAGCAGACTGTGCTCCAGACCCACACCAGCACTTATGTTCCCGATTTCCAATTAAACAAAGGGGATTTAGGTGCCTAGCTAGATACGTAGATCAGATCTTTAATTCTGTCAATCTCTTAAAGATGGGTATACAGTTCCAGATGCAGCTAATTCATTTAAAAAAAAAAAAAAAAGTATTTTTCCAGCGGTAGCATTGGGCCTGCTCTTTTTTCAGCGGCTTTATAGCTCAGGACGCAAGGTGTCAGGCACCCTCACTCTGATATGGTGCCAAAGGATTTGAAGGAGTTTCGTAGATGTGGGCTCAGGTGTTTCAAACAATACTGGTGACAGTAGCCTGATAGCGTTTCAAAAGGGTTTTAATGTTTCTATGGAAATTTTGAAATAGAATATTCCATAGCGGAGGGATAATCCTTTCTGAAATCCCCCATCTTGGTCTGCGTGTTCTGTTAAAAAGATTATCCTAATGTGTAAACTTACAAAACAATTTCTGCAAATTTTGGTTCTTTAAGTGTGCTGCTGAAATCTGTATAGGTAAATTTATCTACAGCACTGCTGAGTCTTGTTACGGGCTCTTAATACGTCGATGTCCTGAAACTTTAACTGTAACCATCTTGAACTAACAATGAACTGAGAGAATATTGATTGCTTAAGTTCTTATTTTGGAAAGTGTTATTATGTTACTGAAAGAATAGTTTGCAGTGCGGAACACCTGACTGTGTTTGTATTGTGGCTTTGAAGTAAAGATTTTCTGTTAGTCACGGTAAAAACATTGCTGTATCCCATAGCATCATGCAGAACTTAGTTTTTTGAAAAATTTACTGCTGTTGTGTATGATAACTGAAAAATAAGACTGGAGTTTAAATGTGGGTTCATTAGAATTGACAAACAGGCTTTTAGGTAGCCGTCATTGCTTTACAGAGTGATAAATGACACATTGCTGTGATATCCTTTAAATTCTACATGAATTGCAAACAACTGATAACATTTGTGCTCCAGAGGTGACAGTGGAAGTAAGAAGTAGAAATAGCCTCGTGGCTTTAGGTCTGTTTTACACACTGAAGGATTGCAAGTTGGAAGCAACAAGTGTGTGTGTGCGCGCGTGCACTGTATGTTAGAGATCTGTTTCTGGGCAATGGTCACCACAATATATTGTATATACACTACAAAAATATTCACTGCTGAATGTCGTGAGTGGCTACTGAATTTCTCAAGAAGATACAAAAAATAAGAAGCCAGAGCTGAAAGTGGCATTTCAGTGATTGGCCCCCAAGGAGCAGATTCTTAAGAACAGCTTGAAATCTAATGGAATTACAGTTGATTTTATTAGAATTCACTCTCTTCTCCTTTGATCTTTGATGGGACGATATTAGGGTTGTGCTGGTGTAAAACCAACTGTCAAAAGCAGAAATGAGTTGGAAATTCTCAAACTAAAGTCTTCATTAGGATATTGAGGGGAACAATAATAAAAACTAACGGGCTAAAAAGGAAGAACTGGTGTTCATTGGTTTTTTTCTAAAGAGTTTGCAAAGGGGAAAAAAACAGAGAAAAAGAGATATTCAAGTGACGTCAAGGTCTTACACTGATTTTTCAGCTGTTCTGCAGGTCAGTGAGTAGAGGCTCAGTGGTGCAAAGAGTAGCCCTGGTCTCCAAAAAACCCGAACATCTTTGTAATATATGTCTTTATATTTATGTCTTTATATGGATAGGTAAATAAATTATTATATAACATGAATATATACACAAACATACACTATATAGCTATATAGATATAGAATATAAAATTATGTATTTAAATATTTTTATTTATTTTTTATACTTTTTGGGGGTATATCTGTGTGTAAATAATTATTATTATGTTCTTGGTGGATCCCAAAATTCAGGGTAGATATTAATATACACAGATGCATTCTCAGGCTTGAGCTTACATAAAAGCCTTGGCATTTGTCGGTGTCAATTTAAAGGCAGAATGAAAAGGACGGAATAACTTGGTACTGTGAGCAATGCTAAGGCAGATGTTTGTTTGAATTATGAGGTGCCTGTTTTGGGATGGCAGAAGGAAATCTTCTGCCGCGTTTGTTGGGGATTTTGGATTCCACCAGAGTTCCACTGGTCTGACCCGTTCGCTACCCTGAAGCGTGTGTGGTGTGTTCCTTGACTTTGTCACATCTCTTAATGTTGAGACAAAATGTCAGTGGATCTATCATTTTATTGGGATGTCATTTGCGATAGAGGTGATACGCTGTAGAAAGTAGTTGCTGACCTATATGTAACTGTACTGTGACCGTGAGTGCTGCTGTGGGGGAAATCTGTGTTCAAGAGACAGTGGAGGCAGTACTAAAAGCTGGGTCAGACCTTGAACTAGTCCCAGATTCTGAATGAGAGGCAAGGGGAGGAGGGCAAATAAATCTTGACAACCTACAGCACCGCTAAGGAGCACTAGCACTGTAGTGCCAAATAAAGCTGCTTCACCTCGCTGTCATCTTGGTGGGCTTTGAAGGTAGCTGGAGTGAAATTTCTAGCCCATGACGGCATCGGGTAGGTCTCCTGGCCCTGGTCCCAGGCAGTCTGCGGTGAGGCTGCCAAGGGCTTTGTGGAGAGCAGGTTTTTGGAGACGTGCTTCAGCTGAGTGTATCAAAATGTTGTTTAGTCAGTTTTTTTCTGATTTTCCAATTTTTACGAGCTCATTCATTGATAGGACGAGGGGTGATGGTTTTAAACTGCAAGAGGGTAGATTTAAATTAGATATTAGGAAGAAATTCTATACTCTGAGAATGGTAAGACACTGGAACGAGTTGCCCAGAGAAGTTGTTGATGCCCCATCCCTGGAAGTGCCAGGCTGGATGGGGCTTTGAGCAGCCTGGTCTAGTGGGAGGTGTCCCTGCCCATGGCAGGGGGGGCTGGAACTAGGTGATCTTTAAGGTCCCTTCCAACCCAAACCATTCTATGATTCTAAGAGTCAAGATTTTGACAGAGCTTGAAGTATTGTGTGGTGTGAAGTATTGTTGTGGTGTGACGTATTGTTGTGGTGTGACATCACTTTAGTGCAAGTGGGCTACAAGGGAGTGGATCCAGCTTTCACCCTGGGCACTGTTGCTGACACCTTGCATGACTTCATTGCATTCTTAATCTTTTCTGTCTATGAAAGAAAAGTTGATCCTTATTGACCGTAAACAAACTTTGGGAGATCTCCAGACAAGTAGTGCCATATTCCCAGAGCTCGGTGAGTGGCTGGCGAATGACAGTGAGCAGTATTGCACGCAGCCACCTTCGACCGTGAGATCTCCTGGTTTGTCCAGAGCAGCCTGTTGACATGGCTCTACCGTGAACGGTGTTCGTTGCTCTGCCAACAGCCCCATCCAAAAAAGAGCTTTTCTGTGCAGTGAATGTACCAGCTCCGTGTGGCTGGGACAAAAGTGGTGATTCATCACCCAAAAATAAGTGCTGTGCTGATTGTAGCTGCCAAACACTCAGTCATCAGTTTCCTCCCCGTTAAGCATTTACCACCTCTCTGACTGTGCTGTGAGCAGATGGTGGGCGGACAGAGTTAACCATTGATGAAGTTAGTCATTGTGGGAGCGCAGTGGTGGTCTTGTAGCTGCCCAAGGCTGCAGGGACATGTGATGTGTGCAGTCCTCACATTAATGTCTATTCTTATATTAGTAATAATCTTGGCAGTTCAAGCAAGCAAAAAGCTATAGCTCATAGTTCCTGGAGATCAGTTGAATTTAGTCACTATGAATGGAAAATAAAATTTAGTTTTCATGTTTGCAGTCTACTTTATCAGAAATTGTTATTCAATAAGGTGAACTGCTTCAGTACATCAGACTCAGCTGCAAACTGAACTTGGGTCACAGGTACCCGTGTCATTTAGTAACCACACAAGTGCTGTGTTTGTTATCTTTCCATTTGTTTTGTATGTGTAGTAATAGCACCTAAACCACAAACTGTATCAGGTTACATTGTGACTTCTGTAATACAGCCTCAGATTAAATATCTTAGTTTTCAATAGTTTTATGATGCACTGTAAAACAGAAAAGACAGCAATTCACATCTGCCCTACTCATTCTTTCTGTTCTCCAATGTATTGTTAATTCTCCATGTTCAAAAATGTCTCTGTCATGAATGCAAACAATGAATCTTACTCCATTTTATCAAAGACATTCATTAGTGTATAGGCATTTTCCTTGTGTTCGTCACTTCAGTGTGCTCTGTTGAGAATAAATTGAACTACTTCACCAGAATAAATAATAAATAATAAATACCCAGTCCCCTGAGCTGGAAGACAGGGATGGGGAGCAGAATGAAGCCCCCATAATCCAAGAGGGAATGTTAGCAACCTGCTACATTACTTAGACACACACAAGTCTATGGGGCCAGATGGGGTCCACCCGAGGGTACTGATGGAGCTGGTGGAAGTGCTCACCGAGGCACTTTCCATCATTTGTCAGCAGTTCTGGGGATCATCCCCAGAGCCACACATATCAGCTACCCGGGAGCTCCCAGTTGACTGAAGGTTAGGAACTGTGAAGCCCATCTTCAAGAAGGGCTGGAAGGAGGATCCGGAGAACTACAGGCCTGTCAGTCTGACCTTGGTGCTGGGGAAGGTTATGGAGCAGATTATCTTGAGTGCCATCACACAGCACGTACAGGACAACCAGGCGATCAGCCACAGTCAGCATGGGTTCATGAAAGGCAGGTCCAGCTTGACTAACCTGATTGGTCTCTTCTCCTAATAAGTGATAGGACAAGAGGAAATGGCCTCAAGTTGCACCAGGGGAGGTTTAGCTTGGATACGAGGAAAATTTTTTTTCACCAAAAGGGTTATCAAGCATTGGAACAGGCTGCCCAGGGAAGTGGTTGAGTCACCATCCCTGGAGGTATTTAAAAGACGGGTAGCCGTGGTGCTTAGCAACATGGTTTAGTGATGGACTTGGCAGCGCTAGGTTAATGGTCGGACTTGATGATCTTAAAGGTCTTTCCCAGTGTAAACTACTCTATGATTCAATGGTTTCTGGTAATAAATATTCTTAATAACTGTGATTCCCTTCGTTGCCCTGAAGATATTAATAGTCTTCCTGGGAAAACCAGCTGAAGTTAAAATGCAGTATTCTGGACATCCTCTAAGTCTAGTGCCTTCTAACAGTCTGTAAATGGTGCCTTATTTGAAGAAGAAAAAAATTATTTCTGGAGCATCCTATAGCCAGCTCTGCTTTAGTTTGGATGAGTGACATCATCCTATTTCTGCTTCCTGTTGTGCTTTTTTTTTTTTTGCTTCAGCCATATTCTGACCATGCATACCTTTGGCCAAAGGTGAATACGGACAAAACAAAGGGGTTATAGGTAGATCAAGGAAATCAGAATTTCTGAACAAGACTATCCCTATTATTGAGGCACTTCGCTTCCTTTTTTTGTTACTTACCCAGTTTTCAGCTTGGGGTCTGCAGTTAGGAATTAGAAAGGGCTGAGCATACAGCTTCCAACCTGAGATCTTGATTATTCCTTTGTATGTTGTAATTATGGCAAGAGTGGCCATAGCAGAAAAATCTCTCAGCCATGCGTTTCATCACCTCAACTTTAGCTCCTGTCAGTGCGTGTGTACGTAGGCTGGTGGTTGGACCTGGTTAATATGGGGAAGATTTCTTGCTGGAAGCCCAGAGGGCTCATGTCGTCCTCGGGGAGACAGCAGCTCCGCTCAGCCCAGGAACCTCTGGCCTCTCTTGGCTCTGCTGACTATGGCCAGAGATGAAATTCCTGTAGTTCACGTGCCAACATTTACAGTGTAGACATCCAAATGCAGGAGCAGGGAATATTATCCCTACCTGCAACCTGTTTGTGGCACACCTTTATGATGGCATACAATAAATATTGTGGTTTTTACAATATTCAAAGTACACTCTCTTGAAGTATTCATAGATACTACTTAAGTCTAACGCACATTTTGTTGTTGTATTGTCATAATAAAAACATTTTGACAGTTATGCTCCTTTCTCCCATCAGTAAAGGTCCTGGATTTCATTCTGTGTAATGTATGTTGGTTCATTGGCTTCAGCTATAGTGTTTTATTGAGTTTATTTCGGTGGTCAAGTTAACTTAAAGTGAACTAAAAACCAGCTCTCAAGACTCACAGCAAGATTTCAAGAGGCATGTTGCCCCATGGGTACCATAAGTAGAATAATATTTGATAACGAAGTGCCTCTCAAATTTCATAAGCTACTTATCTGTTAAGGAAGGGGTTTTGTCCAGATTAATTCATCAATAGCACTAACATATCAGAAATACCATGTTATGATATTTTAAACAGATAAAATATTCTGGGATTTAAGCCATTGTGTTCTGGTTCTAGGAGAATTTTTATTGCCTTAGGTCCTTTTGTTTGAGGAAAGAAAGTTCAGCGCTGGCTGTGGTTTTGAGATCATCTTGCCCAGCTATGTTCTCCCTCTTTCTATGTGTACACAGGTGTGCAGGAGAAACGCAAGACTCCGGGAATTTAAGGCAGAGGGCTTGCTTTTCCTAATTTTATTTCTTAGGTCCTCCAGTAATAACTTAGATGAACTAAAGGAGTTAATCTATTCAAGTTTCTCTCTTGTTTCGTATCATTTTTTGGATTTATTTTTTTTTTTTCTTCCTTAATTTTTACAGCTGTGTCATTACCAGAAATGCATGTGGAGGGAAAATGGGTGGCATACTTCTTTCTACTTATATACCAAGGATTTGGCCTTTCTGCCGGGTCTGAAAGATTGAAGGCGAGACTCAAAGGTGTCTGTCTGTTCCCTAGGAGGATTTGACTCCTTGTTTGAGAATAGCCGGACTGGATCTTCAACTGGACAAAGCTAATCTGTAGGGGGAATACTGGAAAAATTGTCTCGCATCATTCACAACCTTCCAAGCAGGAGAGGCTTATTGAACTCAACGTGAACTTAATGATACCTTTATAAGAATAACCAGTTACAGTATTTGTCGTACACAATTGCTATTGCAAGTGCTGTATTATCGTCATAAGACAGATTTCTGTACATTGGAAGAGTTACAGAGTAAACTGATTTTCCGGAGATAACTGGCTTAGCCTCACAATGATAAACGTAACCCTCTGTGGTAGTATTCTGTTTACTGCAGGATGTAAGGAAGATGCGGTTTGAAATGTCATGATTTTGGTGTGTAATCAATATTTCTAAGATGAACTATACCGTATAGGTTAATACTGTTCTGTATATAGAAGTCTTTGGAGATGGGTAGGATGAAGGCAAAGCATGAATTACATTTTACTTGACAAATTTCTCCTTTTTCCTAGATTTATATCTTACAGAATACTATAAAAGGTTTGTTAGTTTTGTCTTACTAAGGTTCCTTAATCTTTCACATTTAGGTACATCAAGGCCAGCATTTTGAAAGAGCATCGATGCCTGAAGCAGGGCACAGTCTGCAAATTCTGGCCTAAACAAGTGTTCTTTCTCTTTTGAGATGCTGAGTATGAATAAATAACCTGAGATTTCCCTCGACAGATTCTTGCATTCAGTCATTTTTTTTGGCAGCCAGCCAGCCCTACTATTTTAACTATCATCAGCCCTGTTGGGACGTATTTTTAATAGTCAGAGTGGAGTCAACTGGTAAGGTGGCTTTTTTGGCCGTTTGGAAAGCTGTTCCCTCAGAAGAGGAGTCATTAGTTGGGTCCGCAACAGCCCTGGTCACTCCAAGCAATGCCTGCATCCCACGGGAGGGACTGGTGTCTGGGCTGATCCACTGTCCAATGTTATGCTGAAGACACAATACATCATAAAACAAAATAAGCACATTTTAGAGGATGATAAATTCACATACGAAACAAAATTAGAATGTGGCAAGCAAAATCTGCTTCCTTAAATCTACAGGTGTATCGGCACTGACTTTATTGTCTTCCTGCACATGGCACGGCCGCTGTAGCTAGTCTTTAGGCTAATACAGCTGGCTTTGTAAAGCCCAAGTGATGACCTTTCAGTATGATTGTCAACTTACTTTAAATCTAATAAAATTGCGATATCTGTGACAGACAGTAAAATATAACTGTTATTTTTCTTCCATATAAGGACTCCTCAGCTTTTAAAAGGGAAGGAAGATTAAAAAATGATGATAAAGCTTGTCCTTACATTCCAAGATACTAAAGCCGCAGGCACTGGATTAGTTAGTAGTTGAATATAAATTGCTGTCTAAACTGTAGAGTCATTTGGTTTGGAGTTAAACATGTTCCTCAGAAATGCTTAGTGCACATGAGGAATGGGCCCTTGTATATCAAAGTTCTTGTTTCCATGTAATATGATGAAGGACCTCATCTGTAGGTGAAGACCACCTGGGTTTATATTAACTGTGAGTCATTCTGTTAAAATCTTGTAATGGGATTATAAACAGTCTTTTCACAGCACTGTTGTCGTGTTAAATGATGCCCATGTCAGCTGGTCGCTTGGACACCTACTCATATGCAGGTGTGAATCTGACTTTCCTTTTCTGCTGATTCTCTACACAGCAAAATAAAGGGGTGTTTAGGCTCATCTATTCCACAAGCGGAACATCAGTAGGGATTTCGGTGCCAGAATTCAAAACTGAAATCCTTAAATCTTCCGTTTGACCAAAAAAAATTAAAGGAACATAATATTATTTTTTTAAAGAATAATATATTACATTTCTTAGAGCCTAAAATCTTGTTTATGTGTATGTGGCCCTTTTAAAAGGGGGAGCAGCTCAGTGACGTGTGCATCTAATCAGTGGTAGGAAGAGAGGTGATCTATATCTCTCCCGTTGAGGATATCTGACCTGGTGTTTGAGATGTTAAAACTTCTACTGCTCTGACTCAGATTCTGCTTTAGATGCCCAAAACCTTGTATTTCAAAATAGAGAAATAGCAGGTAATGTGCCTGCCCTTTTTTTACCTAGAGGCTTGGATCACTTAACCACTAATGATGTGGAAGACCTGGGCTCAGTTTGTGCTGGTGCCTGAAGCGATTCAAATCCATCTCCTGCACTTGTAAGAGGAACTCTATTTATGAGGCTTTTTATGGTTTACAAGATGCAGTTATGAGGCTGTTCTGAGGTGGGATCCTTCTGGCGCATCCCTTTCAAACTGGTCTGCTTTACAGGTTTTTAAGATTTACAGGACAGGAGAGAGAGAGTGAGAGAACATTTTGATCGTAGTTTACTTGCTAGGCAAATTTTCAAGACTGTTGTTCTCAACGGGAGCTTTCTCTTAACTGGGTGTGTATTACCAGACAGGTAATTCACGACGTCTCAATTCTGTGAGAAATGGATAATTTTAGTACCTAATTCCTGCTGCATGCTATTCGCAATCTACCCACATGCCACCTTTTGGCACGTAGGCCAGAGACTGCTGACAGCCGTGCTAGAGGAAGGTGGACTCACACCATCTCACGTTGCTTACAAAATACCCTTCATTGATTTCATCCAGTGATTATCTAAAGTAACACGGGACCAGAACTCAAAAATCCCACCTCAATGTCTCCTCAATGAGGAATAGTCATTATTTTCCCCTCAAATGGAAACAAAGGTCAGGGCGGGGACTTGGGTCTCCCAACTGCATCCTCTTTGTTCTTCGGAGGAACTTCAGGTTTGGAGTCTGGTGGCAGGTGGTGAGTTTGCTGGGGGGCTTAACTCAGCACCAGCAGGACAGGCAATGGGATGTTGTGCTGCTCTGCGAGACGGCTTCTGTGCTGGCTGAGTTAGGTGCATTTCTGTTCAGTATGATGGGTTTTATTTGTTGGCGATTTTTTTTTTTTTGTTACAAAGTTAATCCAGAGTGCTTAAATCTTTCGAGTCTGTAGTTAATGAGGGCATAAGAAACCTTCCTTGGCATAAGAATTTTCCATACCTGCTCATTTTCATAGCTGTTTCAACCTTTCTTTGGAAAACTGTCCTGTTCACAGTTGGAGTGGCAAGTGGTAGACCTGTTGTTCTTTGCTGGTGCGGTGGTTACTGTGAAGTTTGTTGCTTGGGAAGTACGCACAAGCGCTTTGCCATGGCCAGTGTAAGCCGTGCAGGGATCAACCCTTGCACCTTAAACCGTGGTGCTCCTTGAACAGTAAGGAAGAGTATTTGGCTTTGAATCCTTCACATGAACTTTGGCTGTTGACTAAGGCGAGTCCATGTGTCTGTGTGCGCATCTAAAAATGCAACACTAAATTCTCAGTCAATGGACACACAGTTAAGGGCTTGCTTTCTTTGACCATAACAATAATTTTGACTCAAACATGGGAATTGATTTCAATGATGTGTCAAAACTTCAGCTCCATAGCCAGTACCAGGTGTCGTGTCTGTCCTGTTGCATCTAACATGGGTTATGTGTGACAGCACTTACCCTAACGTCACTGTTAGCAGCGGGCAGTCTGTTTATTTCTCTATTAAAAATGAAATAAAGCATTACAGAACGTTTTTACCAGCAGGAAGCAAAGCGTGAACTTTTACTACTGCCTCCCGTGCTTGAAGGAGGTGCTTGTGTGCATGTTTTGCAGGGTTTTTGCAGGTTAGCAAATTGCACGGCTGCCACATCGTCACCTTGTGCGTGCTGGCATATCCCAGTCCCTGCCAGCGCCTCCCCATGAGGGTGCTGGAGCCCGTCCCCCAGCTCCATGCCATCTTCTGTCCTCCAGGAGGTCTCAGATGGCACCATGTGCCTATGCCTGGGCATCCGAATTGAGCCCAAATAGTTTGGCTTAGTGGAAGAGCCGAGAGTAAACTTTGTACAAAATGTTGTTTTGTTAACAAAGGAGAGGGGTGGGGATGAGGCAGGGAAAGGGGATTTAGGTCAACCACAAACTTTTGGGAACTGATTTCAAATCCACTAGCTTGTTATAATCAGTAAAGAAATAACAAAAAGATAAGAAAATAACTGACATGCATTCTTTGCCTAAATAATAAATGGGTCAGTGTGCATCTTCAACGATGGTTCATTTTAGCATTTATTGCTTTTTCTTTTTTTTGCTCTCTTTTTTTTCCCCCAAACACTTCTAGAGTTGAAAATAGTTGAAACTTTCAAAAATTAAAGAAAACTTCAATCTGTTGAAAAAGAATTCATGGTCCAAAACAAAAGGGTTCTTTTCTCCTTTTCCATTTCTTCCACTTTTTCTCTGGACAAGCAGGAGAAATAGTTTGTGCCTTGTTGCCCCTGTCACCATGGGGAGCATATGAGAAGTTTCAATTAAATTAAAATATGTATCTTTTAAGGGGACTCAAAAGAATTGTTTTACCTACAGTTTTGCTTCAGGTATCTAATCAGGTATTTAATATGTATTACTTGTCAAAAACCAACAATTTTGTCTCTAACAGATTTTAATTTTAGGGACTGTCATATATTCTGAAATTGATATAAGCTTAGGAAATTAAAAGTTATTGAGCTGCTGTTACGAACACCTTCTTTGAAAATTGATGTTTCCTCTGTTTAAAAACAATTAGTCCTTTGGAACAAACTTAGAGTGATGTCATCCGTGACTAATAACATGGTGATCGTATTAGTTTTATATTACTCTGTTCTGAGAAAAACAAGTAAATACCCAGTTTCATCTGCTGTGTAATAAAAATCACTATGATATTGTTAGCTATTACAAAAAAGATATACAAAAATATATTGTTGTTAAGATTAAAGGTATAAAGAAATAAGGATATGAGTATGTACAGTTGTCTCAGTTTTCAAAAGCGGTATTTTTAAATAATGAGAGTTGTTAGAGATACACACTGGAGGCTTTACTTTAAAGAATGAAAATTATTGTGAATAATTACAGATTTTGTTCTATGCTGTTTATATTCAGTACCCTTAAAATCAGAAAGAATAACGTAAACAGGGCTTTGTGGTTAGAGTGCATTTAATTTTTTATCGGGTATTGTAATCTTTTAGCTCTAATGTTGTAACTCTGAACTTTGATATTGTAGTACTGGAAAAACTCTTGAGATTCTCCTCCTACATTTTCCCTCCTGTAAAGCAGAAGTAGTCTGTCTTACCCCCACCTAAAGGAGAATTCTGAAGACTAATTAGTTTGCAATTACCAGTAAGTGGTTATTATTGCCATAGGATAAGAACAGAAACAAGGAAGTCTTCACGGTCAGCTCCAGAGTGTTGAGTTAAATGGTCTGTACCAGAGTGTTTGTCTGCTCTTCCATGTGTGATGTCAATGGGTTGTCCACCTCATAATCCGTATCCTATCATATTTAGCCTTTAACTGTAATTTTTTATAATATCTGTAAAGACTCCGAAAAGGTGCACAGAGAGGGTTAGGGTTTTATTCTTGGTCTTTTCTTCTGTAACAGTAAGTACTGTGACATACCAGCTCAGTGAGTTGAATCAAAACCCATTCCAGAGGCATTAAAAACTAATTTTCCAAATACACATATTCATAGTTCATATAAGAGCACATTCACTTTTTGGGGAAAAAGTCAAAAATAGCCATCCCAGTCCTCCTTTCCCAAGAGCTGTGTGAAAAGAACATTAGTAAGCCTGAACGATGAAGCAATCTGCCTTTGGGCAGCTTTAGGAGGAGGGCCGTCTGCGCTAACTTTGATTAGACCCTGTAACGGGCAATTACTGCAATACGCACGTCTTGTCCTCATTTTTTGCGGACGGGTGTTGTGGAGGGATGGGAAGTTTCATCAGTGGGTTTCAGGGATATCTGCTGACAGCAGAGGAATGGTGAACCTCAGCAGCTTTGGGTCCCATGCCAGGCGCTGGCAGGGCATTTTGCTTTACTTGGCCCAAACCCTTTTGTCGGGTCACTCCGAGCTTGACCCGTCTCCTTTCCTTCAGGATGAGACACTCTTCCTTGCATCCAGCCCTGTGGCCTTCCCAGCCAACCCCACCACCCAGGGGTATGGGCACCATTTCCTTCCCACCCTCATCTTCATCTCATGGTCCTCCCAGTAGCATCTGACATTAGGTGACCTAATGGCTTGCCTAGACTTTTAAATGCCTGATATCCTTAATTCACAGGCTCACCTTGCATGACCCCTTGGAGCCCCGGTCTCTTTGCTGATGGTATCCCAGCCAGGACTCACTATCAGTTTCCTTTCTCAGACAGCACCAGACCCAATCTCTGCATTTTATCTGCCTCTGTAGGGCTTTTTTCCAGCCAGTGTTATTCTTCTCTTCCCAGATTTGGCTCTTTTTCCTTCTTCGAGGTCAGCTGATGTCCTCCTCGGTGCTGCCCGGTCCCAGAGGAAAGGCGGCAGTGGGAAGTAGGAGGAGAAGTTCAGGGGGTTCAGTTTAACGAGCCTCGGGTAGAGCCACCCATGCTTGGAGGATGAGAGGTTTTGCCTGTACAAATTCAGGCTGTGGACTCTCCATGCCAGCAAACCGTACCGGGCATGTTTGTTTTACTAGGCCCAACAGCCAGTTCTGGGGCAGGTGGTCCTGAAAATCTGTTTGAGGAACAGATACTGGAAAGTGCTAGTGTTAGTAAAAACTTGGTTAAACTTTTTCTCTCTGAAGTAAACAGGGTTCTTTTCTCCCCCCAAATCACTGAAAGACTTAATTTCAGTCAGACTTAACTATAGTTAGTTCTACTCAATGTATTTGTTTTAGTAAAGAAAAGTGTGTCGAAATTGAAATGCGATCTCAATTGAGAGGTCAGAAGAACAAAATGAACTTGAACTTCAGCTTGAAGGACAGTGAACGGAAGAAGGAGGTTCATTTGGGAAAATGAATCCTCTGGTGGAAATTAAGGTGAAGAAGAACAAACAGAGAGAAGCCGAAAGAAACCTAGTGGCAGCATATGGATAACATATTAGATGGGAGTTTTGGGCGTGGCACCTCCACCACCACCACTCCTGATGTATTTATCAGATAGCTGTAGAATTGTTGAAGTAGTTCATGGGTATCTTCATAGCTCAGGGGACATGCCGGCAAGAACGAGTAATGAGTAATAATTGAAAAGAATTAACTGCCCAATGTTTTATACCTTTTTCACATCAGCTGTATTTACTGGCTGCGCAGAGTCCTCTTGCGGTATCTGGCACTGCTTGCCCAAGGAAGAATGACTTGGAAGTGCAAGACCAGTTTGGGAATGCTGAGGTCCAAGGCTGGTGGGAACACGGCTGAGCTTTGCCTGGAGCTGGGCAACAGCTTGCAGTTGGTTAAAGGGTATAAATGATATTTTTGTGCATTATTTGTCATAGTCCTTTTTTGCTAATACATTTATGAATATTTTGTGATGATGTGCAGAGTGGGAAAATATTTACTAAATCTTTGCATCAAAATTTTAACTTGTGGATCTTCATCAAATTGTTGACTGCAAATTTTTATTCAGGCTTTCATTATTTTTCAGTGCAAGTTGCTTTGTGTGGAAACAATGAATACTGCCATATTAGATAAAAATAAATCTTAGATTATAATTTGAATATTTTCACCTAGAAATGTAAATGCTGCTGAGTACTTTTTTCAAAAATAAACTTCACTAAGCCTTGCTAATTTGGTGGACCTCTCTGTCAGCAAACCTGTTTGGCAGGTACTTGTGGAAAGTTCCTGCTGTATTCCACGTCAGTCTAAGTAAATAGTCTAGATTGACGAAACCAAATTCATTAAAAAATCCCAGTGTATGTCTAGTACAATTTTTCTAATTATTTTCTAATGTAAACATAAGGATTCAAATTTATTAACTCAAGTTTTTGGATCAACTAAACGGAAAGATTCTGATTTAAAATAGGACTAGAGAAAATAAAGAACTAAGTGAAATCAAACATGAGGGAAAAACTTAGGAGGAGAGCTGCTAAGTGGATGTGTGAATTTCTTGTTGTTTGGGATTTTATAAACTAACATTTTTTTAAATCCCAAAAATGATTCTGAACTGGGGGCAAGAAGGTATTTTTATGGTATTTTACTTCCCCTTTAACAATTATTTAGGGGTCTGCCATTTGTTCAGAAATTATTCTCA
Organism: Stercorarius parasiticus; assembly: GCA_013396915.1. Taxonomy (NCBI): domain Eukaryota; kingdom Metazoa; phylum Chordata; class Aves; order Charadriiformes; family Stercorariidae; genus Stercorarius; species Stercorarius parasiticus. The sequence goes on from VWZL01001685.1 coordinate 148,072, forward strand.
AATCTAAAATGGATTGGTACAAGGAATACAAATATATTATCAGTATTTATACACTTAAGCAAGTAATATTGCAAGCAGCATCTTGTAATACTGTTGTTCCACACCTTTGTTAGACTCATTTCCCTTGAAGAGTTGTGTCATAATGATGGGCATAAATTAGTTTCTTTCAAAAGATTCTTTCTTTGATGGACCATTCTAGTAACACAAATGTAAGTAATAAATCTGTGCTGAACAGCTAGTTTTCTGAATGTGTTAGTGATTTAGGGATCAAGGGGGTGGACAGGTGGGCCCGTGCCAACCTCATGAAGTTCAACAAGACCAAGTGCAGGGTCCTCCATCTGGGTTGGGGCAGTCCCAAGCACCGATATAGGCTGGGCAGTGACTGGCTTGAGAGCAGCCCTGAAGAAAAGGACTTGGGGGTGCTGGTGGACGAGAGGCTCAACATGAGCCATCAGTGTGCACTAGCAGCCCAGAGAGCCAATTGTATCCTGGGCTGCATCAGGAGAAGTGTGGCCAGCAGGTCGAGGGAGGTGATTCTCCCCCTCTACTCCACTCTTGTGAGACCCCACCTGGAGTCCTGTGTCCAATTCTGGAGCCCCTACTCCAAGAAAGATATGGACGTGCTGGAACGTGTCCAGAGAAGGGCCATGAGGATGATCAGAGGGCTGGAGCACCTATGCTATGAGGACAGTCTGAGAGAGTTGGGGTTGTTCAGTCTGGAGAAAAGCAGGCTCCGAGGAGACCTTATAGTGGCCTTCCAGTATCTTAAGGGGGCCTACAAGAAAGCTGGTGAGGGACTTTTTAGGATGTCGGGTAATGGTAGGACTAGAGGGAATAGATTAAAACTAGAGATGGGTCAATTCAGACTGGACATTAGGAAGAAGTTCTTCACCATGAGGGTGGTGAGACACTGGAACAGGTTGCCCAGAGAGGTGGTGGAAGCCCCATCCCTGGAAGAGTTCAAGGCCAGGCTGGATGGGGCTCTGAGCAACCTGTTCTAGTGGGAGGTGCCCCTGCCCATGGCAGGGGTGTTGGAACTAGATGATCTTCAAGGTCCCTTCCAACCCTGACAATTCTATGATTCTATGATTTGCTGCTTTTCAGAAAAAATCATGGCAGGCCCACGTAGAGTTTGAGATACTGAGAATTTGGCCTCATGTTCAAGAAATGTATCGTTTTTACATTTAGTGTACCAGATAGTACAGGGACTGATTAGTTTATTGGGCTGTAGAAGTCTGTAATTGCTTGTTCTCCTTCTGTGCCATTGGAGAAACCTTTTGTTAAACCTGTCAGTTTTGGGACAGGAGAGTTAAATGCCAAGTAACCTTAATGCTTACTCTGCCTTTGCAAATGTATTATTTTAAAATAAGTCATTTCACACTAGATGTATTTGTTTTCATTGTTAACCACGTTTAAAAATTAATGCTGTTTGCATAGGGATCTCCTTTCATCTTGAAGCACATTTCCCTAGTCCTAGTTTGAGCTGTTACTAAAGGATGCAGCACACAGTACTTTTTTATTGTTGAAGCAGTTTTGGAATAACACCGTAGTCTGACAGCCTTGGAGCTTGAATTTTGCATGCCTGTTCATGAATGGTTGGTTTGAATTTGGTCTCCCTACCTCTTCTCTTTTATTTTGGGGCATCTTCTCTAGGTTACGTTTACCAACACTCTGCTAACAAAGGCCACCTGTGCGTCATAGCGTGTGCTGAGTTTCTTTTGCGTCTTCAGATTCACAAAGAGAATAGAAATTTTATTTTTAGGCCTTAAGGGTTGGAAGCATCCACTTTGAAATCAAACATCCAAGTGTTATGCAGAGATAATGATACATTGAGTGAGTCATGAGTACTTTAAAGTGGGTATCTCTCAGTCTCTCCTGTTGAATCAATTCCAATTTGTTTAAATGCGTTTTCATTGTAGCTAATGATAGCTACATCTCAAAGTGAGCATAGTTGGGTCTCGGATGTCTCTTCTTTTTGGGGGGATAAAATAGCTCTAGTGTTTTATTTCCTGGACTCTACCCTCTGTCTTCCTCGGTGACAACTGGTGTTTTTTAGAAAAAGCTTCGATGGGAATTGTTGTAAGAGAGTCTTACTCAACCTTACTTGGGAGTGCCGTCTCTTCAGGATCTCTCTTCTTCCTTGGAACACAAATTTAACCTTGACGCCGAGCAACCATTTCTTGCAAACTGATAGTAAGCCACTTTTTAATTTATGCTTTCAGAAAAGCAAAAAAGGAGAAAGACCCAGCTGCCTTGCATTTTGCTTTCTGCTTCAGTGTGACCTCGCGCTCTTGTCTAACGCATCCGAGCTGAGCAGTTGTGTCAGGCTGGGAAAGCCTGCAGCAGCCTCGAGCAAAAAGGCACAAATGCCTGTTCTCTTGGCGGTTTTGCATTCAGAAACAAATTTTTAAGTATTTTGCTCAGTTTTAGTTCTCGGCTATCTACATGTTCACCCTTCTGATTTTATATAGCCGTCTGTTACCGCTGTACTGGCGTTCCCCTCATGTACAGATTAATAATGATAGCTACATCTCAAAGTGAGCATAGTTGGGTCTCGGATGTCTCTTCTTTTTGGGGGGATAAAACACCTCTAGCATTTCAACTAGAGGTTGTTTAGTTCATTTTTTTGCAGGTTGTATTACTTCTCCCTTTTCTTTGAGTATTTTGTTCGCTTTCTTTGAAGTGGCGATTTCTGGGTGGAAGCGTGGGAGTATTGTGAATGTAATTTCTCATGACGGGAAGGTGTTTTTCAAAAACATCTCTTCCCTTGACTTTGAAGAGAGTTCACTCCTGGATTAGCAAGATAAACCAAAAAAGACTCCAAGTAAAGGACTCAGTACCTGGGCCATAATTTACAGGGCTCTTTGAAGTGCCCAAGCTGCTACTTACCCAAGCTAGCCCTGTGCCAGCCTTTCGTAGTCTACATCGGGGCGTAACAGGACAAAACCTGATACAGGCAGACGTGCTTCATGGCAAGCACCTGCAGAATTGCAGTTTCAAGGGGATGAGCTTGCTACCCTTATCTGCAGGACAGATTCGGAAAATATTCCGTTTCAATTATAAAAACCAAATTGTATACCAAAGATGAACACGCCATATCCTAAACCCAATCCACCTGCACGGCTGTCTAATGGCATTAGAGTTGTAACAAGAACATCTGCGTGCTGCGCAGCAGCAAAATTACTTCTGCTAGAGCAAGTGCTTTTTGTCATTTCGAACCTAGCATGTGTTTCTTTTGCTCTGACGTCTTAGAAAAACCTCTAACCTGCAGGATATTCCTGGTTTTTTAGATTTCACCTTCTAAGCACAATGATCAGAGCTGAAAGCTGCTCCGGCTGGACACGGTTCTGCACCGTCGAGCCTCGGTGTTTTGGTTACGGCAGTGGCGACGACATGGTTAAAATTGTGGGGAGGTTTTTGAAAGGAGTATGATTTTTCTCATCTCGCTCTCCTTTAACTCTGACAAAACAAAATCATCCTGCCTGAAATTTCTCCTGCCAGAGTAGAATGAGGTGGGGCAGCATGATGACAACCAAGAAGGGGGTTTGGGCGATTTGACTGAAGAGTTAAACGTTTAGCAATTTATTTTTTAACTTCCTGTCCTCAAAGCCAGCTTATTTTATAAATGCTAAATTTAGTCTGTTCGGTTTCCGTCATCAAGGACAGCTTTTTTGGTATGCTTTCTTACAAATTGTTTGACCTTGGGAGATTGCTGCCAGAAAGGAAGAACGCTTTACAAGCTGACAACTGATTGTTGGAGGTTTGTAAACTCTGTTGTGGGGGAGCAATAAAACTCCACAAAGGCATAAAGACTCACCGAAGCTTAGTAGCCTGTGAAGTTGATGAACTGCAAGGCAGCAGCATGAGTTGCTGAAAACAAAATGATCTTTGCTTTTTGACTGGTTTTAACCTCAGCTGTGTGGAAACTGAGCTCTTCATGGCATGGTCACAGGTGGGAGGTGATGCTGGTACAGAGAGAAGATTGCCATGAGTAGAATAAGAGAGTGGAAAGGAGCTGTTGCAAAATTTACCCCAAAGTAAGTTAAGAGGAGGTGGAGTTCAGGGGGCTAGAAAGGAGATGAAGTAGAACTGTGCAGGAAAGGATGGCCATCCAGCAGATAAGATCAGACATAATCTCGCCATGCTTCACTCAGGGGCTTGTGGCTGGTTGTGTGGCTGGCTGGTTGTTTTTCCAGAATGGTCGGGGAAATGGGCAGTAAGGAATGCTTTTTTACACAGCCAAAAAAAGCTTTGTGGATAGGGAAATCACGTGTTATGTTCCTGGCGGTGTTTATTAATGGCAAGCTAACGAAATAGAGCACTGCAGAGAATACTGGTGTACAGCTTTAAAGGGCAGGCACAAAAAGCATGAGCCAAGAGCACTGACTAATAGAGGCTGTGGCTTTATTAAAAAAGCTTTTTCTAGCAGGGAGCCGCCCTAACCTGCCTTCCAGTTCTGATTCAGCCTGGGTTTGAGTGGATGGTGAACAGCATTAAGGATGTGACAGCGGTGTTGCAGAGAGAGGCATTGCTGAGATTTGCCTCCGAGTCCCAAGGGCTGATGCTCTCCGTCTCCTTTGTACCAGCGGGCAGGAGCAGTGAGATGAGGGAAGCCGCGTGGAGCTGTACCCTTTCATGTTGTATTTCCATGGTCTGGGCTGGCATCCAGGGCAGCCCACTGGGTTACAGGGACCTCAGGCTGAACCCTTTCTAACCCACCGAATTCTCTGGAAGCTGCTAAACTCTCAACAACAGAGTTTAGACCCCTAAAAACAAAGCAAAGTTTGCAAAACCAACATAGACGCTTTTGGGAGCCCGATGGGGAAAACCTATTTCAGACGCCCAACCTAGCAATCAGCTGATCCCACTCCACCACAAGAAGCCCAGTTCACTAGATGAGGATGGAAATGCAGGAAGAAAGAGACAGAAGAAAAAACATGCAACCATTTGTTTTTCATCCAACTGACTTTATGAGCTGACAGAATGGCTGAACCTATACCTCTGAATATCCCAGCTGTAGCATTGTGATCTTCTCAATTAGAAAAGATGTGATTCCGTTAAATAAAACTAATGGCAACACTCATCGTCTAGGGAAATGAACAGTTAATTCTCAGTTAATAATGTTCTAGGGAGATGCTAAGCAATGGTGTGCTGAGAATTCAGCCATCCCTTTCGGCTCCTCTTAGTGATGTAGTTCCTAATTCTGGAATAGTCATCATCAATTGGGAAAGTTTGCTAATACCATCCATTTTCAGAAAGTAATGATGATTTAATGTTCAAAGTTTTGATTCAAATACAGTTTAAATAGATCTTTGGCAGCTTAGATAAAATCTGAGATCTTGGAGAAACATCTATGCCACTTGTAGGTCACTGTAAGGGAGCGTGAGCTGTTGGGTAGATCTCTTTGTTCACTGCACCAGAACAAAATGTAACACTTTTTTATAATTTTTATCTTGAGTATGGGATGTACATACCTGTTTTGATAAGGATTCTGCTGTGGTTTGTAATGTCGACTGACATCAGTCACAGCCTGAATTTACCAAAGAAAGGGCATTCTTAGTCTTAGAGTTTTGGCAGGGAAAGGAGGTCATTGAAGGGCATACCAGTTTTCATCCTCTTTAGAGAAATCAATGAAGGGATTGTAAAGGTTTCAAGTTGAGTTCACTACTGAAGACTGAAATAATAATATCAACTGTATTACTGTAGTACGTAGAGATTGCGTGGCCCCTCCAGCAGCTCTGGACAAGAAGAGGGTACCTACTGAAAGGTAGATGCAATATAAGGAATATACAGTACAAAAGTAAACGCAGAAGACCTATTAAAAGAGAAAGTGATCTGTATGGTAGACTGCAGTTACATGATATATTTTCCTTTTTTTTTTTTTTTAAATTCCCCAAAGACTAGGTGTAATTACTATAGTAAAACAAAGGCCTGTTCTTTGCACAACCTAGAAAAATCTGGAAGTCATGACCTGTGCTTTGTCTCAAAGACAGTTGACTCTATCCATGGAACGAGTACTTTGTGTGACATCAGATACATGGGAGTTTGGGATCCTTCCTTACGCTTCCTCTAAGGGGCCTGATGCTGCAAAGACAGGTGGGGCTTTGGGGCAGACTGCACTCAGTTTGGTGATGGACTGCTTTTGAAATTCCCCAAAGACTGGGTGTAATTACTATAGTAAAGAATTCATCTGCCCTGTGGATGGAGCTGGCAATTCGTATTGCTTCTAGATGCCCCTTGGCCAGCCATGTACACAAGGGGATCCCTCATCTCCCTTGTACGTGAGTTGATCCCATTTATTCCCCTTCTCTCAAGCATTTAAGATACAAGATGATGCCTTTGGCCTCTGAATATTTGGGTGTAGCCTGTGCAGGTGTCCCTCTCCACCTTGCCTTCACTCTATCACCAATCTGTTTAGTTCAGGAGAACCAGCCTGTTTCTGCATTGCATCTATAAGACTTGTGAAGATTTGACAAATGAACTACTTGTGCCATATATGTTTATGGTTTTGTCTTTATCGTGGCACGTATGGTGTGCCTAATGCGGAATCTCATTCCTGACAGTGGCCTGGATAAGGTGTTTCAGAGGAAGTTACTGGCAATCGTCACTCGGGAATTACAGGCAGGTTTGCCTTCTTGAGGAAGAAATTTCATAACCTTGTCACTTGTCACTGGTTATACGCTTTGAAATGTGACCTGTTCTTCACTCCGTGTTCTTTTTTAGCAGAACTTCCTATTGTCTTTATAAAGGGATTTTTTTGCTTTTGTTATTTGTATTACAGCAGAACAGCAGGGTCCAGAGGCCGGATGAATTGAGGTCCCTTTGTTTTAAGTTGATTTGTGTATGAATAGAGGAAGAGACTTGCTGTTCCAGAGATGTTCTTGCTTTCAAATGGAGGGAAATTTCAGGTCCAAGAACCAGTCTAAATCAGCTGAATAGATGGGATCTACCAGAACATCTCATCTTTCAGCATGCCAGGGATAATATCCACTTAGTTTGTTATTATTACAATTTTTAATATTAGTGTTTCTATTTTCCTTTTGCAATAAAACTCCCTTCTGTGATGAAATTTGGCTCTGACTCAAAACCAGGAGGGTTCTCCATGAAAATATTTAACATAGTTGATTATAAAAATCCCAAAGTGAATTCATAGCTTGCTTGATTGTTAGCTTATTTAGAGTAGACAAACTGCAATATTTGTGGCTTAAATATTTCTGACTTAATATTTTTAGATACCTAGTAAATACTGTAATTTAGAGATCGAGAGAATGCATTTAGAGCTGCTTAGGTACCATAAAAAGATTGCTTGTTAGATGTGTATATGGAATAATTGCTTTGGGTCAAGTGAGGTTTGAAGTAGCTCGGCAAGCGTTTATTTATCGAGCTTGGTTTTCTGTCCTACAGCACATAACGGCATGTGCGTGCCTGTGGAGAAGCTCTGCTGCAGTGCAGTGCCATGGAGGTACTCAGCTGCAGAGCTGAGAGCTGTGCTTTGTCTTACTACCAGGTTATCGATGGGCATTCCCTTCCTTGCTCTGCCGATTGAAAATTACTTGAAAAAACATTTTTAAAGAGTAGTTATTAATGATGCAGTGTCAAAAAGGGAAGATACATCAAATGAGCTTCTCCAGGGATCTATCTTTGGCCTAGCATTATTCAAAAATTCTATTAACCTCTTTGATGGTGGAAATAAGGACTATATAAACTATAAAAATAGGAGATTGCACCAGTCTAGAATAAATTTAGGCCAACCAGCTTTGAAAGAGTTGGTCTAAAGCACATAATTATTTTGTGAAGTCAGGAAAATTGTTCTTAATTAGTATGGAAAAATGAAAAAAGATTAAAATTGCAGCAATGGGAAAGGCTATCTAATGTGCTAAATCAGAATAATGAATTGCTGTAGCCATTGCTGCCTGTACCAGGACAGCCATACGAACATGGGGCTCTGTTCTGACCTGTAAGGGCATTATGAGTAACCATGCAGAATGCAAAAAGTCAAACATTGAACTGAAGGGACTGTGTTTAGTGTAAGGCACTGCCTTGTGAAAAGTGATGTGGACAAAACTACAAAGATCACTGCAAAGAGCAAACGAGTGCTAAGGCTTGTTCTTTTAAAGGTGAGTTATGACAGAAAGAAGCAGCAAGGTCTGCCTACTCCAGAAGAAGGCATGCAAGGAGGGGGAAATTACAGTCTTTAAGCATGCAGAAGGGGGTTTGAAAAATGGTAGTGACCAGTTTTTCTTCATGTCCACTGGAGGTGACACAAGAGAGTAACTCTGTAGCTTAAAGTTAGATGTTGGAAAGAAATGTCCTGTGAATATAAATAGTGGCTACCTGTGGAGATCTTAAAATTTTTGTCACTGATGCCTTTGTGTAGTGCAAAGAAACAGGGTGATTTTGTAGAGTTAATCCTGCCACCTTCTAAGAAATGAGGTTAGAACTTTTTTTTTTAAAATATTCTGTTCAAACTGAGTAGATCTGTGCTTTCTGTCATGATTTGTCCTTTGAAATTATGAGCTGACACAAAGGAAACAAATCCTGTGGGTTTCATGACCAAGTTGTGTGATATCTGTTAGCAACTGGGTGTGCAAATCATCTTTAGCCACATATGTAACTATGTCCTTTTGTTCTTCCTCAACAGTCTCCAAACGTCCACAACTACCCAGATATGGAAGCTGTACCCTTGTTACTAAACAACATGAAGGCAGACCCCGTGGAGGATTCATTATCTACAGACCATTTCCAAACACAGACTGAACCAGTGGACTTGTCAATAAACAAAGCCAGGTCATCCCCTACAGCAGCTTCATCTTCACCAGTTTCCATGACAGCATCAGCCTCCTCCCCTTCTTCTACTTCTACTTCTTCTTCTTCTAGTCGACCAGCTTCATCACCCACAGTAATAACATCAGTATCCTCAGCAGCGTCTGTACCGTCAGTATTAACTCCAGGTCCTCTTGTGGCCTCTGCGTCTGGTGTTGGAGGCCAGCAGTTTTTGCACATTATCCATCCAGTACCACCTTCAAGCCCCATGAACTTGCAGTCCAACAAAATGAGTCACGTGCACCGTATCCCCGTGGTGGTACAGTCGGTACCTGTTGTCTATACAGCGGTGAGATCACCTGGGAATATGAACAACACTATAGTAGTACCACTATTGGAGGATGGGAGAAGCCACGTCAAAGGTAAGGTGGAACCAGTTTTGTGCATCTGTGGCAGATTTAAACTGTTCTTTTGTGAGGAAAAACATAACAATGTTGTAAAGGCATTCGTTTACAAACTTACAGGGTCGTTTGCTGAAGAGATATTTAACTTAGATTGTCGGGAGGAACCTTTAAAAGTCTTATTCCAGATGTTCTTTAAAATAAATAAATATTTTTATAAAGATAGAGGTCAGAAGTGGTGTTAGATGCTCAGACAACTCATGACAAGTTTTGTCCTAAGAGAAATAAATCCTCCCCAGAAGTGGAAGAAATTGGTCAGTGAAATAATGACAATATATAAAACGTCATAGACGAACATAAAACACTCACCAGGTGATACAGATTTGGCAAGAGAAGGCATGTCAGAGAGACTGTTTCTATACAAAGAGAAAGCAATTGATGGGCTGTAGGAACGTGCAAAGGAAAGGCTTTTGGACCAAGCAGCGGTAGCAGATGCAGAGAGGTAGGTTTTATTAAGCTCAAGGAGTGGCAGTGGAATACTTTGAATTAGGTTTCTTCATCCAGATTAAACGCCATAAGGGAAGGAAGCCACACCGAGTGTATATGTTGGGAATGAATTTTGCAGACAGGACCTGAGAGGCACATGGAGGTGCGAAGGGAGGAAGAAAGCACATGCCAGAAGGACAGATACACTCTTGGAGAGGTGTCCAAAGAATACAGAAAGGGGAGCTGGAGAGCAAGAAAAAATGAGAACATAACAGTTACCAAGGGAGCAAAAACTTGTTAGAGATGGTGACATGATGGGTGGAGGAAATAAAGAGAAAACAGATGTGCCCAGATACTTGGAAAGCGTAGCTCTATAAAGAAGGCATTAGCGACAGAGATGGGAACATGAGGAAGGGAATGAGAGAGACTCATTTCAAGGTTCATCACGTGTGAGTGAATAAAATATGGCTAATTCTTCCCTGAAATGAGGTATTGCTTGAGGCGGAAAGGGAGGGTACTGACAGGTAATCTTATTTTAGGGCTTATGAGACTACAAGGCATTTAGTACTACATCTTATAATGTCTCTTACGTACCTAATTGCATAATGAACGGGTCTCTACAACTAAAAGACCTTTTTTCGTCAACTCTTCTGTCTGGTTTTGATATACTGGCGACTGTGTATAATTACACAGGACTACAGTGATGGGTCATTCTGATGTTTAGTAGCATCCTGTTGTCCATAAATCTTTGGTTCTCCTCCTGTTCCCTCAGTACCCGAGTGTGGACTGTGCCCTCTCGTCAGGCTTGGACTTACTGGGTTTTGGTTTAAGCCTCAAAATGACAGTTTAAGAAGTTTTATTGCACTTCATACAGTGACGTGATTTCAGGACTTAGTGCTGTTATGTCAAGAAATGATGAATGAAAGCAGAGCTTTTTGCCATGTTGTCTGGGAAAAAGAAAAAAAAGCGAAGTTTTAGTTTGTGTTTTGGTTTTGGAGCTTTGAGCTGCACCTGACCTTCAGCTCATCCAGAATTTTTCCCGTTTGTTTTCTTTTCAGAGGTGCTAGTTGGCTCTGGTAGTAGTCTCCTCTGTAGGAAGCACCTCCTGATCTTGTAAAACTGGAACTTTATTACCCCAGTTTCGTCAACAAAATTCCAGAATTTAACGTGCCATAGGGATTTCAGCCCATGAGCTCCAGGCCTCCTGAGCTGCCCTGACAATATCGCCTCTGTGCTGTTATTGGCAGAGATCATTAACCAGTCCTGCAGCACTTACTAATGTACGGCTAAAGAAAAAGAAAGGATTAAACAGTCTTTAATTTTTTTCTCATCAGTTGTACCCATTTTGCTATCGCTAATTCGTTTGATGTTCAGGTTAATTTGAATAAATACAATAGAAGAATAATGGGCAGCAGTCCACTCTAGGTAGTCATCTTTTGTCAGCTTTCGCTGGAGTGTGTTTTTCTTTCTTTAATGTAAAACAATATAAATAGTAAAATTCAATGATGTTGCATAAGTTTAATGATTAAATAAATTTCATACATGCATAGACTATCTCCCCTTCAGTGGTCAGCTTTTGAGCTGAAAAGAAGAAATAAATGTACACAGTTGCCAACAGGACATTGCTGTCAGATTGAATTGGTTGCCAATCCTTTACCAGCTGAAGGAGAAATGCGCTTTCAGAATCATCCAGAGTCACTACTTTCAACTTTAACATGAACATTGATTATTCTCAGAAATGAAAATATACCCCGGCTGAAACAAAGTCGATCCACAGATAGCATCGGCAGCATTTGTGTCATAATCTCTGTGTTGTTGCCGCTTTGGGGGCTAAATCAGGGACCATGTTGATGATCCAGAGGTGTGGTTGGGAAGCACTTAAAGTTGTATTTTATATTAGCCTGTATCCAAGTCCTCTTCACTCTAATGAAACTTAGGCACTTTCCTTAACACGGGTCCATTCAATGCCAAAATTAGTGAAAATTACATTAGACTTAAGTTCAGACCTCTCCTGTTTTTCTAGACACAGGTACTTAGGGGCAAAATGCAGGAAACAGGATATAGAGAAACGTTTTTTCCTTGTTATTCCCAGTTCTATTTTACTCATGCTAAATTTTCCTCTTCCTTCCAGGTTTGACTAGAACAATTTCATTTTTAATTTTAATGCAAAACCTTCTCAGACCACCACCATCCCTCTAATCCTTCCTGTAGACATTTTGCTCGGGTGGCTTTCTGCTTCTCCTGATGCTTCCCAGTCCACCTTCCTCTCTCAGACAAAACTCTCATCCTGGCAGCTGCTTTTCTGAGCAAATACTTCTTTCTTCGTGTTCTGTTTGAATTCTCTCTTTCCTCCAGCACAAGAAATCGCTACCTCCTTTTCTGTTTCCCCCTATTTTTCTATTTTTCCATTTTTTTCTAGTCCTTCCCATCTTGCTGACTGTTCTTTGAGTGCCAGTTTCAGCAGCTCTGCTTCATCTCTCCCTCTTTATCTGTTAATATTTCTAACCTGTACTGTCATCTCCTCCTCTGCCGCTGTGCATCCTTGTCGGTGGCATCATTCATCCTGGCGTTCTCCATCACACCTTCCTTCAGCAGAGCCTCAGATCTCCTTTTCTGCCTCCCAATGTGCTGCTCGTTTCTGCTCTCTGTCCTGCCTCCTCTCTCCTATTTTTCACTTGCAAGGTTTCCCGTTAAATCAAACCCTTTCTGCAGCACTGAAAACCAGATGGGTTTGCAGAGAATTAACTCTTGTGTATATGAGCTGTTGGCAGCATCCCGTCAGGTCCTGTGCCATGTGCTACACCCCAGGGGGGCCAACGGGATCCGAGAGTATCACGAGGGAGGTGATTCTGCCCCTCTACTTCCGCTCTGGTGAGACCCCACCTGGAGTACTGCATCCAGCTCTGGAGCCCTCAGCACAAGAAGGACATGGACCTGTTGGAATGGGTCCAGCAGAGGGCCACGAAGATGATCAGAGGGCTGGAGCACCTATGCTATGAGGACAGGCTGAGAGAGTTGGGGTTGTTCAGTCTGGAGAAAAGAAGGCTCCGAGGAGACCTTATAGTGGCCTACCAGTATCTTAAGGGGGCTTACAGGAGAGATAGGGAGGGACTCTTTATTAGGGAGTGTAGTGTAACGGTTTCAAACTGAAGGAGGGTAGATTTAGATTGGATATTAGAAAGAAATTCTTTACTGTAAGGGTGGTGAGACACTGGAACAGGCCGCCCCGGGAGGCTGTGGATGCCACATCCTTGGAAGTGTTCAAGGCCAGGCTGGGTGAGGCTTTGAGCAGCCTGGTGTAGTGGGAGGTGTCCTGGACCATGGCGGGGGGGTTGGAACTAGGTGATCTTTAAGGTCCCTTCCAACTCAAACCATTCTATGATTCTATGACTTTATAATTCTATGCTACAAAAGCACCCTTCTGTCAGATTGATGCTTTTGCAGGATAAAAACCTCTCAGTTCACCCTCTGGGGAGGAGGCACCCCAGGTAGACCCCAAAGTGGAGGGTCTCTGTGTGCTGCCCCCGTACCACCAGCCCAGTTGTGCATGTTGCCCCCTACAACCTTATTTCAAATGTGCAAAGCATAGTAATGCCAACGGGCAGGGAGGGGACAGGAGCCAGGCACAAGTCCCTGTGGGCACTGCGGGCCCGGTGCCACCCCTTTGCCACCCCCTGCAACATGGTGAAGAGATGAAGTTCACTTCCTTCAGTGGGCACCACTGTTGTCCTCTCATCCAAAGCCTTACGAAGCGCTTGGAGACTTTTTTCCTGTGTTGGAGTGGGTGGTGACCACTAGAAATTATTACACGTTAAAGTATTCCAGAGCACTAAAATACCATTAAAAACTCTTTCCTTGCCTTTTTTCTCCCTGTTGAGCAATGGTGAGGGTTGCTAAAAGGGGTAATTAGAGGCACAGCAGGTAGCAGCACCTATAGATAAGGTTGCCTGATGATTTCCGTTAAAACCCTGTCTTCAGTTTCTCAGTCTGTCTATATGTTAACCATTTAGACTAACATTTTCCATGCCGCATGTATGCCTCAGGCTATTTCTTTTTTCTCTTTTTCTTTCTTTTTGAGGAAAGTTTCAAGAAAAAAACTGTTCCACGCTTCCTGAGAGTGAGTGTCGAGGGAAAAAAAATCTAGCATTTTCCATGTTGAAAAGTTTATTCCAGCTTTTTTTGGTGAAAAACTCTAGAACCTCTCTGTGCCATGAACCTCAAGTTTGGTTTGGACTATTGTCCTTTTTTTTGGTCTTCATAAGCACTTGTGGAAACCAAACCAAATTTGGAGATCTGAACAAATATATGAGTCCCCTTAAAGGGTAAAGAAAAATATTTGTGGCTGGGAAAAGGCAAGGAGGAGGTTGGAAGGAGCTGGGCAGTAGGGAGAGGGACAGAATGGAAGGGAAGGGGGTAGAAAAGGAGAGGTGGTGAGATGGCTATGGATGCATGAACATGTTCAGGAGGAAAAGTGGGAAAAGATTGGAGACTGAGGAAGGGGAAGAAGCAAAAGGAAGGTAGAAAAGAGGTCTCTGCAGGGTGAAGGGGAACAAGGAGAGGCTAGGACAGACAGGAGTGAAAAGGCCCGCCATGGCAGGAACACGTTACCCTACAAACTCTGGTCCCATTAGCCTTCAACTGCTTCACTTTCAGAAGACATCCATGAATACTACTGGCAAACCATGTCCTTCTAGCAGCAGATTTTGCCAAAGATAATACCCCTAAAAATTGTTTTCTGTAGTTCAGCACAGTTAACTCCATTCACTGAAGGGCCTCGTAGAAGCTCTCTCCTGATGAGGGTGCACCAAGGACCTGTGCAACTTTGATATTTCTGGGTTTTTGCGTTCCAAGTTTTTGGATTCTCACTCTTACTGGGTTTAAAATTTTCAGAAGATACAACCAGTTGCAAAATCCAGTGTTAAGAACGTTATAAATTTAAATTTTCCAACTGAACTTCATCCACTTCCCATGTACGTAAACATCCATGACGACATTGGTGTGAACGGTTTTTATGTTACTATGTCTGTGTATAGACCTAGCAGACATAGTTTTCACAGTTTACACCTGCCATATTCCTCACTGTGGATACATTAATAAGTAGTAAAAATGCAGTACCTTTTGCTACAGATTTTTCTGCAACTTAAAACAGGTAATACCACTAGATTACGTTATCCACTGCCCTTGGGTTTTCTTTAAGTACAGCTGTTATTTCTGCCTACTGTAAAGTTTATTCCACAAAAGTAAACGCAATTTGTAGTACAAATTAGAAATTTAGAGAACCGTTCCATATGTTTAAAGGTCAGATTATATGGTCTGTTTGTATAAATTATGCTATGGAAGAGACTCTTAATTAAAAGCAGTAGTGTTGCCTTTTTTATTTCATGTGAAGTGATTATCCTTTCTACATTTTAGTAGATGGTTATTTTGGATTTGAATTGCATTGAGATGTAGAGTTTCTACTTTAGCTGTGATTTTTTTGTTGTTACGTACAAAAATCTTTTGTGCCTGTATGTATTCCGACCTGTCTTCCTCCACCCTCCTGCTTCACAAAATGTTGAATCTTTCTCCCCCTGTTCACTTGGTTTTTCTGGAAGAAATATTAGTGGTTCTTGGGAAGGAGAAGCAGGCTGGCAATGGCTATCTGGGAAGAGAAGCAGGCAGAGGAGAGGCTTGCATTCAGGGTGGGATCTGTGTTACTGGAGATGATGCGTATATTTAAGAACTAGAGTAAATAGTAATTCTTGCCAGAATAAGAGTTAAAACACAGGTTACAAGATAGGCTGTGGTATTTCAAATTGAGAAGGAGGATTGCTTGATGAAGACAAAGTAGCTTGGGTTGACTATGGGGAATCCCATAAACAGTCTTCTACTTAAATCTCCAGAAAAGTCATATTTCTGGTGACTCATTAGTGACATGCTTAGATTTTTTCACTACAGAAGCCTATGTTCTTCTAAGATTTATCAACAGCGGATTTAACATCATGTGTGTTTCTAACTATAGGCAGGTTTGGGCAAGGGAGTGAGGTAGATGTGTATTCCAACTTCATTTGTGAAGCCCAGCATAAGGAGGATGAAGAAGTCCATTTGCTCGTATCCTGAGTCCCTGCACCTTTTGGAAGCTGTTAATTCCTTCTCTTCCATGCAAAGAAGGCCTCTGGTCCTTCAACTCTGTCCTCTCACCAGGGCTGAGCTTTGATCTAGTTGTTGTTATCCCGCAAATTTGGATCAAGCAGAAACATGTACATAAAACTCCTCATTTATTTTATCCCTGCTTTGGGTTTTATTGTGCCTTGGACCAACCTGCTGGAAACTTCCTGGTGTCTAAAATATCTCTAGACTGTTGCAGTGTGTAAATTGCAATCTGCTACCGTTTTGTAGTGGCTTTGTAATATTTTATTTAATATTAAATATCTTCTGTCCTTATTGTTTTCCCTGCTTACTTTTGGTGATAGAGTATTTGTATATTGGATGCTCAGTGAGATATAAATCTCAGTAGTCTCAGTAGTTCGGGTTTTTTTGTGTAGATGAGGTCTCGTGCTATTTATATAGCTTAGAAAGAGGAAGGTCCTTTGCTTAAAAAAAAATGGGGTTGTATGTTTATGTATACAACCGAGTGACAGAAATGCTTAAATATGTGCATATATTACATCCGTGCAATCACTCTCACCTCTGTATTTCTCCACACAGCTATTCTTTTACAGGTTTATGGCAAATTATTTGACTGGTGAAATGATTTTAAATATTGCCTTTGATTGGATCACAGCAATTAATATTCTCTGGTAGATTAGTTACACTGTGCATTCAGTGCCAATTCCCATTCTCTGTGAACCATAGCTGTGCGGGGTGCAGTTAACTGCTCTAGCCATATAGTCCCATAAAATCTCAATAAAATCTGAAAACTGTGGAGTATGGGTAACCTTGCTATAAATTGTAATAAAAATTACCCCTGTAGACTCTATATTCTGACCATTAAGTTCATGGATACTGCTGCTTTGTACATAAAGTTTTATGAAATAAATTGACCAATTCTGCTGCCCCTACCAGACACCAGGCTGTTTTGATTGAAAATCTGATAGGTGCGCTCAGAGCGTTTTCCAGTGCTTAAAGCGCTTATAATGAACTTTAAATAGGAAGAAAAATGCCCTATATGTGCGTCATATAGTATGGACCAGCTTAGGAGGAGAAAATTATGAATACCATCATTCCCGTGCATTTGTTAGGTCCATAAAGCCAGGATTTGGTTTCCTAAAACTCATTAAGTAAACCTGAGTATAACACTTTATCTCTGAGGGCATCATTTCAAATAGCTCCTGTACATCTGCATCTGGAAGCATTGCCTCCACTAGTAAAAACACACAGCAGTGTGTGTGACATTCTCCTTTGATCTTCTGCTGGAGAAATCCATGTTGGGCTCGTGTTATCTAGAAAAACTGCCAAGAAGTGGGATGTTCAGTTGCTTCAGCCATCAGGCTATGGTGTGAGGCTGGGCTTGCAGAGTGGTAAAACCCATTTTCCAAGAGTTAGCTGAGAAGGATGGAGATGAGTCGGTTCCTCTACTTGGCATTTGATCCACCCAGCTGCACATTTTTATCAGAGATATTTGAAACGGTGGCAGTTCAAGAAACAGCAAAAGAAGTCACTGTTGGCCAGCAGTTTCCCTCTTGCAATATTTCAGGTACCAAACTGTGCCGTATGCCAAATGTAGAGATCAAAGTTATGGTTTAGACATTACAGTATTTATAACTGTTGGCAGATTTTTGGTTTTAATGATGATTACTGTCTCCCCCTGTGAATTACTCCTCTTCCAGATTTGACCACTGGGGTCATGCGGCCAAAGATCATTTTCTTCAGCGTTGCTGCAAGGGCCCAAGATGCCTCTATGGCATTAAGCGAATGGTGGCAAGCGGGGAGAGAGTAGGAGCAAGCGAGGCCACGCAATGCTATTGCTGTTGTCCGATCTTCAGGAACTTACTGAGATCCCCCAGACGCTTTTGTTCCTTTTGCAGAAAACCAAGGCATGACAGAGTCACTTGGCAAAGGCTCCTCTCCACCTCTTCCCAGCAAGGAATGGGTCCACAGTGGCTCAAAGGGGCACCAAGCCACTTTCCTCTGCCAGGGCTGGTGCCCCATCATCTGGCAAGAGGAGGGAGGGTGGCTCACACTGCTGAATTCCCCATGCGGTTCACAGAGGTTGGTAGGCTCAGCACCGCTGAAGGCACCCATCTGCCTCTGCTGGCTGTATGGGAGGGTTGGGGCAGTTCTATTTGCAGTGGAAGGTGCCTGAAGACAGGAGGTGAGAGGCTCTTCCCTCGTCTCCCAGTGTCATCCAGCTCCTGATGTCCAGGGCTCTGAGAGAGGACAGGGGATGATGGAAATGTACTGTTAGGTGCTGCTGGGTCGTGGGGTCATCACGAGTGGCAGATTATTATTAGGTTCAAACTACTTCTTTCACAGTGTTTCTGATGCTGGCAGATCAGTAGCGTATTGTGCTAAAGCATGAGGGGCATATAATTTTCTTAACCATATTTTCCAATACTTCTGAGTCCAAGACTTCTGGGAGTCTGGCAGCAAATGTTGCTTTGTTACTTCAGTCCTTCATGCTCTGCAAACACACAGACACACATGTGTGTAACAGCAGTACTAATGAGTGTTAACAGCAGTACTAATGAGATTCCTGTAAATGTTAATTTTGGGGTGTGGGGTAGCATTTGGTTTTCCATTCCTCATGGAGGTTAGTGCAAAGCAACCATTGCTTCCAGCTAGAGATAATCTTCTTCTACCTGCCGTATGCCAGCATGCACTGGAAGCAACTGGAGAGCAGTTTCTAAGGCAGACATTTGGCAATAGCAAGCATAACTCTTTCTAGCTTATTTGAGGTACCTCAGAACTATTAATTTATGCATAATGTAAACTTCCATTGCAATAAAAATATGTGCCTACATTTGCGAGAGCAAATACGTCATTGTAGCATGGATCAGAGCTAGCAAGGCCAGAGGGGACTCCCCACCATCGAGGCTGACATCTCACCTAACATAGGCCTTGGCATTACACTTGGGGGATCCCACGTCAGGTGTCTCCCTGCTGCAGACCTGTGTCACCCTGCAAGTGGCCATCCGGTCTTGTAGGTGGATGTCAGGGCTGCTTGGAAGTCTGTCATGAGCAATCACTTTGATTAGCAGGTGTATTAGGCATCCTTTAGAGAATGCAGGGTGGTGAGTTTAATATGTGAAACAAAAGCAAGCAGACTCTGAATTTGGAAATCCTTTCAAAAAGCAGAAATAGATTTTTAATTATTTCAAGAAAGCAGCTAAGCATAGTTCAGTTTTTATTATGTTCTGGTGTATCAGCAGGCCTACATGTATCTATGTTTATGAAGTTATTAGCTGAGAAGTTAATTTAATACAGAAAACTGAGGTATTAAGATAAAATGAGCCAGAGGCTTCAATATTTCAGGGTGCTGTAATTTTCTCTCTATTTTCACACCAACAAGCATCATCTCATAATGAGTCCTTTCAGCATTAGTTAATACTACGTGGCTTAGCTATAAAGAGAGGCAAAACTCCTGGTGGTTACTTAGTTTTCTCCTGCTCTTAAATATTTCATTCATCTTTAACCCAAGGGGCTCATATTTGCCTTTAAATCAAAGATAGTGTATAGACGTGAAATTACTTCTAGTGGGTCATCGTGAGCCTACTGATGGGATGAGTTTTCATCCCTTTCACTCGCAGGAAATTTGAGGGGAGGAAATAAATCAGGCTGCGGTAACGGAAAACTGCCAGCAGTGATAGCAGTGTGTTAGTGTATGGCCCTTTTCATGCCAAGAAGGGCCCAGATTTAGGCCACTTAACAGCCATCCAACTGCAGGATTTTTGACAGCGGTTGGCCTTGGTTGACCACGTCAGAGCACGTGAGCTGCGTATCCCTAAATAATCGCTGGGAAGAAGCAAAGCGATAAGGACATATTTGGGTGGAGCCCAAATATGACAGACAGAGAGATAGCATTTACCCAACAGCCTAGTAACACCAGCATGGGTGTGAGAAGTGAGAGGTGGTGTGCTGGGCTCTCGTCAGCCTGGAGAGATTGAAATCTGCAGTCCCCGCTTCCCGCGAAATGCCCCGATGTGGGCAGGAGCACCAGTTTAGAGAGTGGAGAAGGAGAAAAATGCCCTGATGGCATGGCCCGGTGCTCAGGTTATTCCCCTGGGAAGGTGGAGGCTGTGTCCTGTTCCGAGGGGTTCATCTGCCCTTAGCAGCTGGCAGGCTGGATCCTTCTTGGAGATTTTGCTTCCATGACACGGCTAATCCTGTACCATGTCAAGACTGACACAGCCATATGTGCCAGAAAGCACAAATTCAATCAGTGCTCATTAGAAAGTTGCTGTGCATGTTTAAATCTGTTCCAGCATTGTAGAAGGGGCAATTTTGTCCTGAGAAACAGGATCAGGTAATGTCTCGCCCCCACAGCCGGCATAAATTTTAAAGCCAAAAACTGTTCAGTTCAATAGAAATCGAAGCAAGCTTATGTCTGATCCAGATCAGATTTTTTCCTGCTGGCAACTGACAGTTGGCAGATACAATATTAATGATGGTAGACCAAGTTGTGGAGTATTTACAGGCTGATATGTGCCTTATGTGAGACCCATTTGCACATCTTGCCTTAAAACACGGCTCGTACTGCCCAAAGGGAAACTTCGTTTTGGTACAGTTTGGCAAAGGGGCCATTGAGAAGTGATTGCATGTATGTACATGCATCAAGAGCAATTCTCTGTACTTTCTTTAGCAAAAAGGATCATTGTTACTTGAGGCTAACAAGGATGGAAAGCAACGTGGCCGCTTGCAGCCTTCAGCACTTGCAGACGTTCTTAAATAACTCCCCTGGCTCGCCAGTCTTTTCAGCATGGAGTGCTAACAGCTTGCTTCTGTAGCTCCTGTGCACTCTTTCAATGACACCTTTGTCCCACGAAAGCAGTCTCTGACTCGTTTTTTTTTGCTTGCCTCGCCTTAGCCTCATTCACACTTCACAAAACCACCGGATAGCTCTGTCGGACAAATCTCGCCTTTCAAGAGCAGAAGCAAGGGCAAGAAAACCAGTTCATTTTTAAGGCTTGAGCTTTATTAATGAAATGTGTCTGCCTGTGATAAGAGGGACTTAATTCAGTGACCCAGCTGGGTCCCTTCTGGACCCGTGGTCCTAAGTTCAAGGAAAAGCTTGGTCATCAGAGGAAGGTACAGCACGAAAGGAGGTTGAAATGCACTGGCATGTTTTGTGGGCTCTCCTCCACCTTGCTTGCCAATTGCATTCCATTACTCACTTGTCCTCCACCTTTTTCGTCTCATTTGCTAAATTATCTCTTGCCTGCATCTCTTCATTCTTCCCCCGTTTGATGTTCGTTAGGCCAGTAATTACTCTTAATTCAGTGTTTATGAACTGCGGCTGGTATTTATAAACCTTGGTGCCAGCACTTCGACAGTTGTTCTTAGATGTCCAAGAGAAAGTCAGAGCTGTTGGCATAAGTAGGAGTTGTGAACTCTGAATGTACAAAAATCCTGTATTGCAGTTTGCACGCTGTAGTGAGCGGTGAAGAGGAGATATCGGTTAGGCTTTTGTCCAGTTGGTTATTCACATGGCTTATTTTGCGGAGGAGAATAGCTTTAAAGGCTGTTTTTCCCTGCAGCAGCTGCAGCTGTCCTGATGAGAAAACAGGGCAGTTTACACCAGCCAGTAGCAGTGAAGTTCATCCTCCTGGTTAGTCACCTCAGCTCCCCAGTGCGTCGGCCACCCAAGTCCACCAGCTGAGAAGAGGTCACAAATGGAGAAGGAGACAAAAAACAATGTATATGCAGGCCAACATTAAAATATAAGGGAATAATCCCTAGATCATTCTATAATTTAATTATCATCTTTAGTTAGGTTAACTGCAGAAATACTACAGAAAATGTCCTTGAATTGCCCACCTTTGAATTTGCCCACTGATAAGGTTCCGTTCCTCGCCTTTTGTTCTCGCCATGCTCAAGTGTCGCAGCACCTCGTGATGTGCTCAAACATTGGCAACTGTTGGGGCACACCGTGCCCAGTGGGCCAAATTATCCCTAGGAGCAAAACCACAACCCCATTGGCAACTTTGTGGCTATGTTAGGAGTATACAGAGTAGGATTTACCTCCCTGAGCAGAAACAAAAAGAAGGTAGCATCTTTATGTAATTGAGAGTTTTCATCCTAGCACGTTCCTCTGGTAATCTAAAACCAACATCAAATATCATAGGAGTCTCAATAATATCGTAAGAGCTGACAACCTGCAATAATGAAACAGCGTGTTTTAAAAGCAACAAAAGTACGTAAGATTTTTCATATACATTTATAATGTCTCGTTTTATGTAGGTGTATTCACACTTAAGTGATCAAAATTCACGTATAATTGTATTACAGACTAAATTATGTAACAACTTCAGTGATTTCAAGTTAGGCTTAGGTTTAAACATTAAGAAAGTTTCTGAGCTAGCTGCTTAAACTTTTGCTGTAGTCTAAATCAGATTAAGCCATCATTAATAAAGTATCACGTACATAGGTTTTTGTTGTAATTTTAATTTTATTTACAAACATTAGCTTTCACAAAAGCATCACGTATAGCAACATTTAAATATTGGGCAGATACAAACATACCATTTGTTGTAATGAGATTCACTTTAAGAAAAACTGAAGAAGTAATGAAATAAGTACATACTTACCTCGTACTTAAAGTTGCTTTTAAGAAGGAACAATAGGGAACGAGACATCCTCAGAAATGGTTCCGTTGCTCCTAAACCAAATACTAGATTATCCCTATGCTCAGATACTCATTGAGTACTATCATGTGTAAGCCGTGATTTTAAGAAACACAGAATGGTGCTCATTCTATCTAGAACAATTAAATGTTTTGAACAGTTTCTAAGTGGCTGAATGTTTGTCTCATGCAGATCATTGTTCATTGTCAACAGTCTTTGCTTTGATAAACAAAAGGTGTTTTCTTTTCCACACAGGAAGAAATAATAAGCAGTCCAAATTTAGCCAGTATTACTGAGGCACCTAAACTCTGCTAGTAGAAGGCTCATAGGATTCACACTGTGCATCTGTAAATACACTGTGTTTCCAGAAGGGGTTGTTGCATCAGCTTGCTGAACATATTTTAATAGTGTTTTCCTTATGAAGTTCTTTAACGTTAAAAAAATGCAGCTGAAGGGTAGTTATAATCACTCACTGTTCTTTTACTCAGAGGTGGTTCACAGTTAAGACATAAATTAAAATTTAAGACCAACTTTCCCTTGAGTCATCACTCATTTGGAGAGGGCTTTCTTTTCGAGAGCCCAGCTATCCATCAGTGCTACTTTTATGGCTGCACAGCTCCTGGAGTGTCCACAGCCCTCCCATTCTTCAGTGTAACTCAGTCCCTTTTCTAGAGTCAGTGAACACAGTAACATAAGAAACATGGCAAAATGGGAAATTTAACTGTGACTTTTGGAGCTGCTGTCTAGCCGTAGGCTCACTGATCTATAACAGGAGCCTGTGATACCTGTTGTCCAGGGCTGTGGTTAGCCCGAGCACAGTAGGAATGACAGCTACCTTTCTTGAAAAGCATGTTGCAAGACCCAGAAAGTGTCCTGTCTCTGACACTGCAGTACAGGAGAGCACAAACTCAACAGTTAGCTTTTTAAAGAAATAATCTTGGATTCCTCTTATTTCACCTGGCCAAACAAAACAAACATGTATTTAAACAAATCTCTTTGCCTGTCTTCCCCTTCCATCTTCTCCCTTGCAGGGTCAGGCATCTTTCCAGTTTTGCTTTCTACTCCAGCTGCTGTCGGTGTCTCTCAGCACTTACTAATCCTATGCGGTATTTCATGGGTGAGGGGGAATGTCTGTTTCTTTACATCACCTCCAGGTTTGTCTCTGGGTCTGTCCCCTGACACAAGCAACCCCACCTTCCTCTCAGGACTATCCCAGGTCACACTTTTGCCCCATAGTGCCCCTCAGACCTGTCTCTTGGTTTCCTCCCCCTGCCAGTATGTGAGTTGGGCTTACTTCCCTTTGGAGGGCAGCAGCCACGATAGGCAGGTAGCCTACCTTTCTGCTTTCCTCTTCTTTCCCATCTCTTTTTGGCACAACACTTAACTCTTGGTGGGTTGATCTTGGCTGGCTACCAGGCGCCCACCCAGCCGCTCTCACACTCTCTCTCCTCAACGAGACAGGGTGAAAAAATAAGGTGGAAGTGCTCATGGGAAGAGATAAAGACAGGGAGATCACCCACCAATTACTGTCACAGACAAAACAGACTTGACTCAGGGAAAAGTAATTTAATTTCTTGCCTATTAAAAATAGATTAGGATGGTAAGAACCAGCCCCCTCCCCGCTTTTTCCTGGGCTCAATTTCACTCCTTCATTCATGGGGATGGGGAATGGGAGCCATGGGGAATGGGAGCTGTGGTGAGTCCACAGCAGCTCCTCTCTGCTGTTCCTTCCTCCCCTGCTCCACCATGGTCTCTTCAGGTGAAGGGAAATCCCTGCTCCACCGTGGAGAAGCACCTCCTCCCTTCCTTCCCCTCTCACCTTGGTGTCTGCAGGGCTGTTTCTCACGCTTTCTTCCTCACTCCGCCTGTGTGGCATTTTTTTTTGCCCTTTTTTAAACCTGCTTTCCCTGAGGCACCGCCATTTTGGCTGCGGGGCTGGGCTGCTCCGTGTGGGGCTGGTTGGTTGAAGTTAACTGTTGATTGGAGTTAACTGGAGGGACGTGAGTCCCAGCCTCGTATCTCATGATGGACAGTCGAAATCAAAGATTGCTACTGAAATTTTGCTGTAAAATTTACTCTCGAGTGTGCTGTGTTGTACAAAGCAGACACAGCCCTTTCTTTCCGCTTTCTGAAGACAGCCAGACTCTTTATCAGGGAGTGTAGCGATAGGACCAGGGGTGATGGTTTTAAACTGCAAGAGGGTAGATTTAGACTAGCTATTAGGAAGAAATTCTTTACTGTGAGGATGGTGAGACACTGGAACAGGTTGCCCAGAGAAGTTGCCCATGCCCCGTCCCTGGAAGGCCAGGCTGGATGGGGCTTTGAGCAGCCTGGCCTAGTGGGAGGTGTCCCTGCCCATGGCAGGGGGGTTGGAACTAGATGATCTTTTAGGTTCGTTCCTTCCAACTCTAACCATTCTATGATTCTATGAATAAGTAACTTGAGGGTAAACTGGGTTTTTTGATGACTATTATGTGTACAGTTTTATTTCAGGTCGGCTGGATGGGTTGGTGCAGCCTGCGTGCCGCGGAAAATGCTCGGGCCTGGCTGTAGGCGTCCTCAGCAAATCCATCACCGGGTTCGGGACGCTTGGCACAAGCCACGCCATCCGGCCCGAGCGAGTGGATGTGTTGTTCTGGGACGAGATTAATTTCAGCACGCTCATATTAATACATTATATGTCTCTTTCCAGCACAAATGGACCCCCGAGGCCTATCTCCCAGACAAATTAAAAGTGACAGTGATGATGACGACCTGCCAAATGTGACCTTAGATAGCGTTAATGAAACTGGATCTACAGCGCTCTCCATAGCCAGAGCAGTACAAGAGTAAGTATCACATTCCCAGAGCGAGATGAGTGTGGCCGAGGTGCTCCCAGGCCGATGGAGGCACCGTCCCTTGGTGGCGGCGCAGGGGTGTCCCCCCCGGCTGCGGGCCGGCATGCCTACCAGCATCTCTGCTGCGTAGCTTCCTTCCCTGTAGGAAGAGATGGCTGTATCTCTCATCTCCCTCCGATTCTCTTTTCCTTTCTTTCTCTCTGCTCTCATTATTAGGTAAAGTTTCAAATTGAAATTGTTTTTTTCCCCCCCTATATTTACTTGCAAAGCTTGCGGTGTTTTTATATCCTCTCCAAAGGGAGACCAGGTTAGACTTTCACTCAAAAAACATTGATTTTTTTCTTAACTGAAAGCAGCACTGAGAAGTTTCTTCTAGTTGCTCTCAGATAGGAGCTACCTACATTTCTCCTGAAGGACAGTGTCATTGAAAGGAAATTAACGAGGGGCTTTGAACAATTTTTCCATCGTTGTTATTTTTCTGTGTACTTTTACTCACTGGATGGACAAGTGATTTCTTAATTTAATGTCTGTATTGCTTGTTTAAAAAAAAGAAAAAGTTTATGATGAGCATTAGCAATTCTGTAGATGCATGAGCTTGCTCAGTCACTGTAGCAGCTGGAAGGGAACCAACTGTGAGGTAAATAAGTATTAATATCCCCATTTTATAGGTGAGGAAAATGAGGTTATGCGTAAAGGTCACCCTGTAGGTCTGAAGCAGAGCTGGGAATAGAACTAGAGCCTCCAGGCACTGAAGCCTGTGCTAGACCCACAAAACACAATACTTTATCTGAGAGGTTCAAAATATGGGCATTCTGTATGTTTTTAAGTGGGAAGGGATATAATAAAGGCCATCAGGCATCGTTATTATGTAATTTATTATAGATGCATTTTAAATATCTTATCTAAAATTACTTAGTTTTGCTTTGTTTTCCTGGCCATCAGTAGCCAAAAGCGCTAATGTTTCCAAAGCAATGTCCTATTTGCTTAGAGGAAACTAAGTCGCGTTTGAGGAGGAACTACTATTTTGGGGGTTTCACCAGACATCCACTAATTCATTTTCTAGTCAAGCGGAGTAACCTCAAACCTATATTCCTCTTAAGAAAAGAGGAAGGGCGAGGCAAGGTGTTGACTCTCACTGTAATTAGCATGCTCTCCTCCTGACTGTGATAAAAGAAGGGAAGGTTTCTTCAGCAGTGACACTATTGCTTCATAGACAGGCCTTACGCATATTTTGAATTCACTAGTTACAACACAAGGCCCTAAAGTGCTAAGTATTTTTTTCTCAGTTTATAGCACACATAATAATCCAGAAAAAATAAAGCAACCTGTCATGATTTTGCACTAAATGGTTCTGTCTAATTAATGAAAAGAGGAAGCAGGGGGTGCTAGCAAATACTTCTAACATATGACTGGCAGGCACATACTGTTTTTTGTGGTTGATATTGCTGGAACACTTAGAGATTTGGTCAAACCATGAAAGGCTTATTTAGCTTTTCCACAATGCATTCCACAGTGTGTAAAGGTAAATGTGTTGAATATTACTTGGCTGGCTCTGGAGCTTAAGAATTAAATTAAGAAATTTAATAATATAACAACAACTCATCCTTGTTACAGGTTTTATTTAAACAATCATCTGTTAGTTTATTTCAAAAGCCCCATTAGGAAAATCTAATTTGACTGTGATCTGCAATTTGTCTTCTTCATTCTCAGTCACAGACACTACACATACAGCTGTTGAGCTGAAAAGAGACGTTAGCACATTATGCCGACTCCACTTAATCCATTTCTTTCTTGGTCTATAATAAGTACCTTACAGGCAGGCTCTATTCTTAATTTAGGCATCTAACATGTACCTTAGTATTAGATGTTTAGCAAAGCAGTCCACCGAAAATAAAAGCCCGTATTCTACGTACCCTTGTTGCAGAGAGGAAAGTGCCTTTGAAGCCTTCCAAAGGGAGATCCTGTGTGCTCAATTTCAGTGTCTAAACTTAGCAGACAGGAATTTCCTCTGAGGACGTGGAAAGGCACCTACTGTTCTGCTGAATAACCAGACAGTGTAGGGGCACGCATAGAAAGATTGCTTCTGTAGGCAGTAAAGCGTAGGTCTAAGCTAAGTGCCTAACTGAGGTAGGCTGGACCTCAGAATCTAGAAGACTGTCCCACGGAGTGTGTTCTTAAGTGAGTTCGTAAGCTCTTTCTTGTGAATAGTTATGCAGTTAAGAACAAAAAATAACTTCTTGCTGAGAGAGTCTTCTCTTCTTGTGGGATACTGGCTGGGAAGTACAGCATGGCACCTCCAATGGGATGGCAGCATCCTTTCCTTCAATACCAGATTGCTGTTACGCAGTCTTGTCTTTGTTAACCAAAATACCAAGCCTAGTTTGTAGATACTGGTGGCAGGTGCGAGACAACAGTTGACCTTTTCCAGGTTGGTTTTTCAGACATGTTTTAAATTATCCTGCATAAGGATTATAAATATATATATGTATGTATATATATATTTGCCTATTGCTGTTTATTCTCCAGGAGCATAAAGGGATTTCAAATACCCTTTGTGGGGGTATTTGCTTTGGGTCGGTCATGTCCAGCCCCTCATGCAATGAGTGGGACTGGGGCGGATTGCCTTGGTGAGGCTCCTGACTTTCCCTGTCTGTTGTCCATGGGGTTCGAGATTCGTCTTGCCTAGTTAGACATCTGCAATGTAGGCATCTGCATCTGAGCTAGTTAGCTCACCTCCCTGCATACGGACCAGATAGGAGCTGGCATGTGCAGGCGGTAATTCTTTTGACCTATTCTAGCTGTCTAATTCAGGGAGAGAGAGTGAGTCAAGCCCATGAGCGCCCGTTCCTCTCCATTGACTGCAGGCGGTGCAGACAGCTGCTTGGGACACATGTGTCTGCACTGCAGGTCTCTGGTGCAAGGTGAGGGTAAGGCAATCCACGGCGCCTGCCTCGGGAGTCAGCGTGCCAGAAGCTAGGAGTGACAGGACAATACTGAATGCTCCAGCATCTTCCCTTGGATCTAAATATGCCAGGTGGGGTTAGCAATGCCAAGGTTTTAACCACAAGCTGAAGGGAATGAACTAGTCAGTGTTCGGGGAGAAACTGTTGTTTTAATACAGCCATTTTTAAGCTTGTTGTCTTGGAAATTACCCTTATGTGGCTGGGTCACAGGACAGTTTGGAATGCCTATATGAAAGCTTTGCTTTGCATGTCCTCTAAAACTGGAAGGCATCTGCCTGTGTTGCTGCTTTGTTTCAGGTCCACTATAGTCTTACAAGAAAAAATTCTTACCAGTAAAAATTGTGACAATCAGATACTAAGAGCCACATGTTTGGCATTAGTTCTTGTTTACTTAAATGGAATGTAATTTGCTTGCATATTTGTAAAATAACCCAGTATGACTCTTTTTTCGCAGGGAAATTGCCTTCTTGCTGCTAGCTTTATATTGGCTGAGCGTCCAGATTTCTCAGTAGTTCTTTCGGAATGACTTCATAGTCCTTCTTCAGTTCAGCAAACCCAATCAATAATGTAAAGTTATAGATAAACAAAGTCATTATTTCAAGCAGGGTACTTTGGTGAAATTTCTTTATGTGACAGGGCTACTTTATGACGGTTGCTATGCCTTACCATAGTATGTACTAAGAATAATTTATTAATCTCAGATAATATGCTCTGGCTGATAATAAATATTGCAGCAATATGTAGATTTCAGTGGGCTTTGCACTGTAAGCAGCATTTCATCCTTTTTGTAGCGTGTTTTACAAACTCATTTTGACATGTAGCTCTCTAACAAAGAGCAGATTTGCTTCTGTACGCCTGACACCACTGATGCTTATTACACAGCAAGAATAGCATTGTATATTCAGGGTCAAATCTCAGATATGCTCTAGAAATCTTTATGAAGCCAAGGGAAGAGAAGGCATTAGTCAAGCCCTAGAAGACCAGTAAAACTTTTTAAAGGCCCCCATTGGAGGCCACGTGCTGTTCCCTCAGCCTGGCAGCCCTTCCATCCCTAGGTAGCCCTGATGCAGCAGGGCTCAGGAGGCATCTCCATGGTACGTAGTCATGCAAACCCTGAACAGGGCATTCATCTCCTTTCCCTGCACGTTTGTGCAGTAAAATAGATTATTTTACAGCATGCAGCTCTCTCTCCCTGAACACACACTACATAAGATCTCCTACTTGCAGAGGCTGAGGGTAGAAGTGGGAGAGGCAGAGGGTGATTTTTTGCGTGGACTTTTGATCAGTGTTATCAGTAAAAATCCAAAGATCTAGAAATTCCTCTTTCTCTCTCTAGACTTCTTTCTCCTTAGGGGTTGTAGACGGAGAGAACCCCTTTGACAAAATCATTTTATTTCTTTCAAATAATGTCAAGGAGAAGATGGACTGTGCATATAAACTGATGATGCTTAAGGTAGCTTCTTTTTTTTCTGGGTTGATGGAGAGACAGAAAATTCAGAGAGGAAACCCTGAATACTTGTAGTTTCAGCTGCAGTTGATTCATAGAAATGTCATGTGTCATTTGGATGTGACCGTGGTGACCTTTAGTGTGAACTCTTCCTTGCACTGAGCTGGGTGCTGCTGAGTGGCTGTATGAAATTGAGATCAGGGGCTTTAATCCTACCCCCTGTTCTCTTTGGCTGCTAGCTTTATATTTTTAAAGGCCCCCATTGGAGGCCACGTGCTGTTCCCTCAGCCTGGCAGCCCTTCCATCCCTAGGTATGTGATTGATACATTGATACTAATATGATCATCTTACTTTATTTTTAAATTCTGCTGGCTTTTACTATTGCAATACAGTGGAAGATAGTTTTGGATACTGCAGTAGCGAAAAAGAAATTCCACAGCAGACAGACAGCATAACCACAGTACCGATGTACTCTCTTAAATTGGTATGTATTTTTCAAGTCTGAATTTGTCTGCCTAGATCTCTTTTTTCTCCCTCCCCCTCTTCAATGTAAATCAGCTTCTGTGGTTGATTTTTATCTCTTTTGAGGTTTATAACTGTGTTCCCATCAGCCATTCATTTTCTACACTGATATTGTCTGTTTTCCTGCTTCAGCTGCAATCATTACTACTATTGTGCTATTCATTCTAGGGAACTTTCACCTCCGTTTTTTCTTCTAGTTACAGACAAAATACTTTGTCCTGAGTCTCCAAGAAACATAAGTGAGGGTGTTTTGGCAGTACTTGTGTGAACTTTGCTTCTCTCTCTTCTGCCACATCCGCCCTCCATGAACAAATGCTCATTTTAAAACTGGCACACAATTGGATGGTGATTTTACAGATGGAGAACTGACTAGTGCTGGTCCAGAATTTCTCAATAAAGCATTTTTTTTTCACTGGAGAATGTTAATTGTCTAAAGCAAAATTGTGGGAATACATCAGTTTCAATTTTACTTTTTTTGCAATTTTGCCCAAGTCTAGGATGCGTTTTTCCAGTGCAGTTAAGGCTTGAGAGCAGAAGATCTCACGGTTGCTGCAACACTCCTGGTGAGAAATTGGACCCCACACTCAGAAAGCAGAACTGCCTGTGGGCTTCCCACCTCCCCACAGGCTGTCATGCGGTGGGGTTTCTCCTCAGCCTCCTTGAGAGTCACTCTATAAACTGAACTGACTAATTAATAGAGAGAGAGGTGTGTGTTCAGATTCTTAAGTGAAAGACACTGCTAACATAGAGCCCTGTAAGGCAGGCAGTCATCTGTATTATGGTTGCTGCCCCTGTTGTGTCATTATTTCAGGGATGTTTCTCTTCTAGTTTTGTTTTATTTCTTGTCAGCAGTCTCAGGTATATATCCTGTGGCAGAAAAGGTTTTTGCAGTGAAAAGTGTTGCTGGGGCGGAAGGTGGCTAATGGCCCAAGGGCACCGTTGAGCTGGCAGAGGTGCGCTGTGTCTCAGCTAGCTTAGGGAACCTCTGGGCAGTACTGGACTGTCCAGTTTGGACATATGCTTGCAGCAAGGTTCATCTCTCACAATGCACTTTATCTAAAAGTTAGGCTGAAGTATTTTGGATTTCCTCAGTGGAGAGATGTGCATACTTCTAGGTCAAATCATCTCATCAGTTGTGATCTTCTGTCTTTTGGAGGTGCCTGCCTTCCCCGATGTTTATAGAGGAGCCTGGACAAATGGCTTAGGGAGAGTGATAAACCTTTAATGTTGTTGAAGTTATATATGAGGAATCCATGTCTATGTGATTTTCTAAGGCCACGCTGGAAGTCTGTGACTCAAGAAGAAACTAAACTAGTACATCAAAACGTTGGGCCTATGCAACTATACTATAGTTGTGATTTCTCCTCACTACATGCTGTTCAGATGACTCTCTAAAGAAGTAATGACTTCTACAGTGTAAATACACTGGCACTTTCCAAACTTTCTTCTAGTAGAATTTCAGTTCTCAAAATCCTCTGTTTTTATATCAAAAGGAATGTGCCTAAAGCTGTACTAAGAACCTCTACTGCAAGAGCTTGAAAACTTATATACCTTTGGGGATTCTGTTTAGGCACAAACTATGAGCCTTTGGTTTCAGTAATCCAAATGGACCTATACTATTCTAAAAAGGTTCTTTTTCTATTTTTTTCCTTTTTTTTTTGCATATGTGATATTTTTTAAAAAAAGTAAGTTTAATAACTTGACAGTTGGGCAGTAAAATCAAAGGATGCCATTCTGTGCATGCACAGAGCCTCTAGGATTTTTGGTGTGGAAATTTCCCAGTATATGTCCCAGAGCCTTTTGCCAGGATAACAGATTTCCCATCAGCCAGCAATCATTAGGAACACGTGCCAGGTGGACAGCAACTGTAAATCAAAAGCAGCTTCTACAAAGAAATTGACATCGCTGCCTGCTTTGAAAGGCCGGTATTGCTTAAATGACAGTGTATTAGGAGATAGGGGTATTGTCAAATTGTTCCCTGAAGAGAGCTAATTTGAAAATAAAAGTGCTTTTAGCTTGGTTTACACAAAATTATGTTTTCCTGTCTCCCCTGTAACAGTAAGTTACCGTGACTGTTGAGTAGATGAATCTAGAGCAAGGAAACATTTTCATTAGGGTGTCTGTTCTCTTCTTTTGAATCACTTTGAAGTGCTAGACATTGCTCTTCACTCCGTATTTTACCATACTATTGCTAGGAGTAATGTTTTCCTTTTAAGAGAAATTTTTAAATTAAGTGCATAATAAGCTGAAAGAACCAAGGAACCCTGGTTGTGTTAAAGTCCAGACGAGTTTTACCATTAACTTCATTAGGTCTTATGATTAACCCTGAAACTGTACGGAAGTCTGGATGCTAAAAAGAAAAAAAGTAACTCAATACTTAGGCTATTTTAGGAACCAGGATGGTGCAGCAAGAGGGGGATTTGTAACATGTATGGATTCATAGATACCTTTCTATATGTCTTTTTCATTACCTTTATCCATCATGAGCAAATGTTCAAAGATCTTGTTTCCCAGGTTCAGTTCAGTGTCTATATTGAATTGTCTGTCTCATACAATTGTCTTCTCAAAAATAGATTAAATTTGTTAATGAATTTAAATTTTAGTCTAAGAAGTGCCAATCATTTCAAGGCAGTTATCAAACTTTGCCATTATTGGGATTTTACAATGCTAAACACATTTGCACAAATGTGCTTTGGAATAAAATGCCCCAAAACAATGGAGTATGTTTATAATTCATATAGCACTTTTTATCTTTGGAGTGCTTTGCAAACATTAACTAATTAAATTGTACAGGTCCCCTGTGTGTTCCAATATTATAATTATCCGCAGGTTAGTGACTTGCTCAAGGCCATGCAGCAAAGCAGAGGATGAGCTGGGATCAGGAATGTCTGCCTTCTAGTCCCAGGCTTAATCCACTACAATGTGTTGCTCCAGAGTGAAGCTTGAGTCATTAGTGGTTAGATATGTGAAATGCATTTTATTGGTAGGGAGGCAGGCATTGTGTAATTGCTTGAAGAGCATGACACCGAAGAATGAATTATAAATAACATTATGCATTGCTGCTACTCAGTTAGCAGTTTGTACACCTATTTGGCATCTGTTTCCCCTGTGATTCGTTATTCAGCTTTTTCTTTTTTTTTTTTCTTTCTAAATCAGCACAGAAAGCAGAGGCAGAGCTGTGTGCATTAAGAAATCCAAAGCTGTGGCAAATACTCATCAGTGCAGATTAGATAGCAGAACACTGCCAGAAAAAGCCACAATAAAACTACCTCAGTGAACTGCTACCTTGAGTTACTGATAAGGAAAAGAAAGACCATTGTCCTCTGCTGTCACTTGAGCCAAATTTACTTCTTTTTTCATTATCTAGATCAGATAAGTTTTTATCTTTCCTTTTCCATAAGGCAGTTCCTGTGATTTTGTGACAGACAAACATGTAGCACAATTAAATCTTAATAGCAGTGCTTATACTGACTTATGGAAAAATGTTTCCTGAGTGTTTAGATCAATGCATGCAAAATCACAAAAAGAAGTTGTGTAGGTCACAGGCATGTAAGCTGCATGCAAAGGGGGACACTGTTAAGAGGGAAACACTGTTTAGCAATGTATAATTGAGTGAGCATGTCTGTGATCTTAAAAATAAACCCGACACGTTTTTTCAGCCATTTTCCTTTTTCCTGCCCAATGGGAAAAGATTGTGCTAGGTTTTCCCCTTTATTAGTTCAATCCTCTTTCACTGGTAGTGACTCCACTGCAGCCTCATTTCTCACAGCAAGTTCTTTTTAGGCTGGAGATAAAGAGGAGTGAAAGGAAGTTCCAGGATGATGGATATGGAAGAGTTTTTTGCACTGAGCCTGTGTGCCAAGGAGGTGTCGTTCTCCGTGTGTATGTGACTGAGGACATGACCGTTGCTATTTTGGACCCATCAGGAAAAGGATAATTGTAGCTTAAAGCCACCACACGTATGAAGTTACTCTAGCCAAAACGAAAGGAATTGAAGGCTGAAACAAGGAGTAGAGCAGCTCAATGGCTGAGATAATAGCATCTAATCCTGAGGTGTGTCAGAAGTACCGATAGTCACAGGTTTTAGAGTCGAAGCTGAGCACCTTCATTGTTACAGCCACAACAAACAAAAGATGTGTCAAGAATGAAGTTTTGGGTCACGTTTTTATTTATTTACCCTTCTGGGACATACTGAATTGCCACAGGATACAGTGATGCAAGGAAAAATGAAAACTGAGGCAGGCAGAAAAGAAGGAAGAGACCAGGGTGCATCAGAGGAGGCAGCAACAGCCAAACCACTCTTGCCTACCATGTGTCACTAAGCTCAGGCAGTGTGGAGCAGGCTGGCAGGTACTGAGGTCAGAGGCTGCCCTAAAAAATACTTATCCTAAGGCCTGTCTACAGTATCTGCTGCTGGCAGAAATCTGCAGCGCTGCAAACAGAACCTGAAAAATTAAGTAACCTGGAAATAACCAGAAGCTGCTAGCAGGCATGAAAAGAAATACTTGCATTTATGTACTCGTTAAAAGTCAGCAGGAGTCTCAGTCTTGTCAAAATATCTCCCTCAATTATTTGCATTAAAAGTACAATATTTAGCAGAGGGCTGGGATACTGCGTAATAAATCAGGGACACATAATGCTATCAGAGCAAGAGCTTCACATAGAGGTCACCATGATGTTTCTTTTAAGAACTGATGGCCATTGCTTTTTCTGTGATCAGTTGCTTATCAGGGCCAAAGAGTCAAACCATTTATAAATAAGTTCACAGGAGGAACTGGAATAATGACTGAAATCTCAGTCATAAAAGTTTCAAAAGCAGAGTAACAGGATAATGTTGCATAATAAATTCCTTGCTGAAAATTATTTACTCAGCTGAACAGGTTGATTCCCTTTGCAGTCAGTATTTCCACTTCCGAACTCCTTGCTGTCTGTATCACCGCATCATTTCTGAGATTCTTAGCCACTACTAAGGCATAGTCAAAAT
Source organism: Stercorarius parasiticus (assembly GCA_013396915.1). Lineage (NCBI taxonomy): Eukaryota > Metazoa > Chordata > Aves > Charadriiformes > Stercorariidae > Stercorarius > Stercorarius parasiticus. The sequence goes on from VWZL01001685.1 coordinate 183,236, forward strand.
AAAGTGATTTTCCTCTTGCTTGAGAGGAGCTACCAAGTACTTGCAGTTCTGTAACAGGCACATCCTTGTCAATATACTGTATGGCTTAGAGGAACTGCTATCCCCATGTGCTTGCAACATGCGTGAAATCCTGCAGGTACCCAGAACCAAGGTGAACCATAACAACACAGGCACTTGAGACAAGGTGTAGATTGCTTTGGGGGTGTCTGGTGGAGGTGTTGTGAGGTTATAAAACAGGTGATGGGCTCCAGCAGTGTTTCAGAGCACCTACACAAGGCATCAACACCCCCATTATATAGTCAACACAGAGTTAAATGCTCTGAAGTTCAATGGGCAGAGGAACCAGCTTCTTAGAGCTGGCTGCTTACCTGTTAGGTACATGGCTATGAGTCATCTCTGCTCTCTTTTGAGCTTGGGCTTCTGACCTGTAGTTGTTCATTAAAATACAGTCTGGGGACGAAAAAAAAAAGCCTATGTTCCCAACTTCTCATTGTGGAAAATAAGAGATCACGTACTTTCTTCTGAGCTTACCTGTTTCTCCCTGTTTTAAAACCCAGACCATGTTGTCCTCTTCCTACCAGCCTTCACTCTGTTTAAAAAGGTGACGGCCAGCAGCAGCAGTGGTGCAGCTACCCACGTCTGGCATAAAAACCTAGTGGTTAGAGCACTGACTCAGAAAGCCAGATACCTACGTTTGCCAATTCTGGAACACAAGGATAGGATGCAAAAGATATCCAGGAGTGGTCCTGCAACATCCTTTTCTTTTTCCTCCTTCACTTGTATTTTGGATTGGGAAGTGACAGTTATGGATTACAATTCTTTTTTATGCTGAATCCATGTTGTCAGGTGTGATTTAGCCATTTTCGTAGCACAGATAAGGTTCAAGCCGCAGAGGCAAGGGTTGGGCAATTCTCCCCACGGTTTCTGGATCAGAGCAGAGGCTGAGTGTGAGGCCACAGCCATTTGGCTTTCAGGTGAAATGTAGGGGAACATAGTAAGTTTTAGGTGTCTGTGAGATTGGTTAGAGGATGCCTGTCTGTCTTTTCGCTTCAGTGCCTGGATACTGTAGGTTCTAACCAGAGTTTTAGTTGTCTGCTAAATTTCCCACTGACAAAAATTCAGCACGCAAACACTTACCATCCTCACCAATTGTATTTTTGCCTGCCCTATTTCTTAGTTGTTAAAAAGGGACCTTTATGAATAGAAGTGAACAAAACATAGAGTCATAACTTCTTGGTAATGTATTGCTGTTTGTGTCAGCTTTAGGAATAAATATTTTTCCAATAAGACACAGATGATTATAATTTAATTGACATGGGAGAGAATGTTCAATGTTACGGTTTCCAGTTGCCATTTTTCCAGTGCATATTGATTTCACTTGAGGGCTAGTGGGGTAGGGGATATTTTGTCCCGGTGCCCTTTGATTAGGTACTGACACAACTGTGGAATAAAATCGGTACCTAGTGATAGCATGGGACAGGTACCTGAGATACGTTTCTGAAGAAGAAAGAGACTCTACGCAGAGCGGAAATAGATTGTGGAAAAAAGCAGTATCAGGCTGTGACAGAGCTAATAACTTAGATTTTAAAAATTCTTTACATCATTGTGTCATCTTGATAGCAGATTTCTGTCTATCAGAAATTTAACATTTAACAAACGGCAAAATCAAGCAAACAGTAAAGACAACCAATATTTACTGTACACTTGAAGCAAGGAAATGTGAGAGGTTCGAAAGATGCAGTGCAAAATCTTGGGAGAAAATAGATTATTTGTAGGTTTCCAAGGACCAATGGAAAGTGCAATTATATAAATGAAGAGAAGTTGCTTTGAAATTTTCCTTTTCACTTTCAACAATAACTATGCCAGCCTGGCCCTTTTAATTGAGCATTATAAAGGATCCAAAATGTTTCCAGTGCAAATGCATTCAACTGCTGGTGTGCTAGAACATTTTTATGATTCATGTTATTATTCTAATATTTTTGCTAGTTTCTTGGGCGTTGGCCTCAGACTAATTTCATGGTACATTTGAGGTCTAAACCACAGAGAGAAGGACTGAAGGGGGTTATTCATGCACTTGGCTTTCTACAGGTTTTTCTTTTTTATTTTTTTCCTAACATGGTGGAACTGTTTCCAAAAGCCAGCTGTATGATGCTTCTTGTTTGAGCACATGCAGTAGATCAGAATTTGTCAGTTAAAAGGAGCATTCCATGTAGTCCAAATCCCAACATAGGAGTTTATACCGCTATCATGTCATATATTTGTGTTGTTCATTATTCCAAGTAATATTCCTAGCAGATTATCTATTTTCCCTGGAGTCTCAGTTTTAAGTAAAAAGCATTAAAGGGTAGGTTTTTCAGTGATGTGTTAGGAATAATATTACTTAAGGAGCAGAATTCTGGGAGCAGACATTTGCTCCAGCTTCTATTTCCTCTTTGTGCAATGTCTGCCTACTCTAGATTCTCATTAATGTTTTCCTTTTGGTCACTGATTATTTTTTAATAAGAAAATATTATCCACCATCATCCAGAATTACCACTAAGTGACACCTGGTCCCTTAAGCTTTGATTCTGCTCCCATGCAAATTAATGGCAGAGCTCCTCATCACTTGCTTAGCATTAGTTGGGACCTCTACAGAGCAATTTCAGTTTAAGAAGGAGTTTTAAGCGAATGGGAAAATCCTAAAGTCCCTTCCACACTGAGGCTATGTGCTTACCTTGCAGTAAGTGTTCCTCAAGCTTGTCTAAGTCCCCTGCAATTGTTTGGGGTAACTTAAAATTCCTAATTGTCTGTGTTCAATTTCCAGAGAGAGCATGTGGGGCTGTGCCAGGTCAGCTGTTAACCCTTTTCGTTTTTTCAACTCCAGGTATGAAGCATTTTATTGTGTATTATATAATGTTCTGTTTTATTGACAAAGTCTAGTAGCAGTGCTTTTCAGCTTTCTTTCCCTCTTTATGTCGTGGCTGGGGGATATGTGGGGCTGGGCAAGGTCCAAAGTTGATTTTTGCTATTGTTTTTTATCTTTTGGGGCTGGGAGGGTGGTGGTGTGCATCATGGGAAAGCTGCAATTTTTTTTTTCCAAATCCCAATGACTAAAATACGAGAACAGAAAAAAAATATCCTCTGTGTTGTTTAATAGTGCAGTTTAAAATGTTCAAAATAGTCTACTGAAATTGAGTAACAAAGTTAATGTGAATCAACATAGCTCATGTTATAATGGGTCATTGCCAGTTACCATGAAACAGTCAACAAGCTAAGCTGTAAAATGACAGAAGAGGTCTTTGCAAACGCCTCCTTGCTTTTTTTTTCAAGGAGGCCAAAATTTTAAAACCTTACTGTGTAATGCACCCAGTAGATGCCCTGCTTTAGAGTGCAGAGTTTCCATACAAATTCAGTGGGGGGGAGTGACTGGGAGATTTCAACGAGCATTTTGATGACATAAGGTGCCTTGGGTTCACCTCACTTGCTCAAGTAGAAATGATGTTGTATGACAGAAAGGATGTACCAATGATGGTAGGGTTCCTGGTTTTGTTGGATTCATTGCTGTTGTTTTATTGGGTTTTAAAATAGTGTGCAATGAAATGTCCACTCTCAGTGTGCTTTCTTGCTTGTTTGTCCTCCCCCCCCTTCTTTTGTTTGTTTTGTGGGCCCCTAAAAAGGTTCCTTTGGAGTCATGTGCATTGTGTGACAAGTGTAAACCCATCAACTCACTGCTTTATCAGCTCTTAGTAATCCTTGGGCCTTCTATCTGTGTAGTACAGAAGGAAAACCAACTTCACACATTCAGTATAAACAAATAAGTTGAATAAATCTAATTCTTCACATTTATAAGTAGAGCTAAGCTTCATAATAAAATTAAGAAGACAGCATGTTTAAGAGCAATTACACTTTCAAATTGCTAATGAGTAGTCAAATACAGAAATTGTTCCTCAAATCTACTCCTATCTCCAGCTTGCAGTTAATTGCATTACAACTGTTATATTTATATTAAAAATTTGCAGGATCTTATTACTCAAACATTTTCAAAGTAGCAGTAGCAGTAGCAACTTCTCTGTTAAAGCCAATACAAATCTTTTAAGGTTTCCTTGGTTACGAAATTGAGATGATAATGTTTATTTTTTTCAAATCCTTAGAATTTTCTTTGATCTGATCAAAATTATGAGTGCAACTTCAGAAATTATTCTGAAGAGCCTACTAGTCTCCCAAAATGCTGTGTTTCTGAAATAAATTTATATTTCAGATACACTTTTGAATGCAGGGTCCTTTAGCCAAAATTAGCACTAACATTCTATATAATCACTAATTATATTAGCTTATGTTCTACAGGAAACATTTTCAAGAAGGAGGCTTATGTTGTCAATTTTTTGCTTTTCTTTTAATGTTGTCAATATTTTGCTCAAAAAATTGCTCATGAATTTACATGTAGCGTTTATGCATACCCTAACAATGAATATGAGATCCTACTAATGAGGCCCCCTGAACAACATGCATGGTTAGATATAGATGACGGTGGCATAAATCATCTGATGTACCAATTCTAAACCACTGCAAGTTTGTTAGCTCTGACTGGAATGAGATGAGGCTGAAATGTAATATTTTGGTGAGGCAAATAGCTGCTAATAAAAACAGAAACGTGGAAGAGAGATATAGGGTCTTCTGTGTCTTTTTAAAATAAAAGACCAAATTGTTCAAGAAAGTCACATCTGTCAAACCTTGTTTAGGCCATGTGGACCTGTCTGTAGAGTGAAAGGTGGAAATGAGGCCAATGAGATGAATATTTAAGTCAGTGTATCATTTGAAAGTATGAATTCTTATGCTGCACTTAAAACTGCTTACGCTGCTAGGAGTATTCATCACAGCTGGTCTTGCTTCTGGGAGTACGGTGCTATTGCAATTTTAGGAACAGTAACTGCTTGTCAGAAGTGAAGTCTACTGCTATTAAATACTGCTATGTGAGTGTATATATTTCATTTGAATGAAACTTCATGGATGCCCAGTTGTTCGATTATTTTTTAAATTCTTTATTACTAAAGTTATCTTCTTCCACTAAACTTCAAGAAAGTTATTCTTCCATAAAATTGCACTCAAAGTTACAGTATTTTAGTTATGAAACTACAGAAAAAATCTTAGATATTTGATTTTTTTTGTGGTGGTAGGGGAAGAAACACTTTTTGTAGGCTTCTTTCCCCCTTTTTTTTAACTGGCCTCATGTAATCGCCTAAAAGCTGTAAGTTTTACTCAAAACCGATCCTACACAAATGTTCTGCACCTGCTAACCTCCGTGGATGGCCACAGGCTGGGACTGTTGCTCCAGTTTATACATGTTCAATTGTTCTTCTCCTGTAAAATGCTGAGCATTTTGTCCATACTGCCTCCCCTGATCCAGAAGTGGCCCAATCCACCATTTCACTGGTGACAAAGTGATTATGTGTGGGTTTCAGATGTTGGTGGGCACAATGTGCCTCTTCGTCCTTGGTGTCTCGCAAACAGTACTGCTTTTGCTCTTGTATAATTTACGCCTGTTCTTCTTTTTAACACCTCATTCCACGGGCTCGGCCAGATGGAAGATGTTTGGCAGCTGGAGGACCCAGATGCCAAATACTGGAATATAGCTTTCCTGCACTGGCATGTGGGTTCATGGCTGGCTTCTTGGCTTGCACCTCTGCTAGCTTCTTGGCTAGCTGTCTAGCTGGCAGCTGTAGCACTACCTCTGGGGCGATGTTAGGGTCAAGCTGCTATGGAGTTGGATGACTTTCCTGATCTGAATTACCCTGCCGGCCACCATTTTCACCTGAGTTTGCTCTGACTCTTTACTATTCAAAGATGAACGTTTGCACTGTTCTGTTTTATTCCTGCCATTTGTAAGACTAACTCAAAGCAGTAGTTCTCATTTGTCACCAGTTCAAAAAGAAAATAAGCATTGCAGAGTACGCTGTTTCACTTGTTAGGATTCCCATTCAGTCAGTAGGAATGTAAGGCCCAAGTCTGTACTTGCAATTCATCTCCGGAACTAAATTGTAACTACAGAGCACAGGCTTTAAAAAAACACATATTTCTTATGTCTACACTTTGATTGCTTTCAGCCATGAATCTAGCCTCTGTCAAACAGGAAGAAAATACACATTTGGGAGACAAGCTGGATCATTTTTAAAGAAAAAAGATAAACAATAATGAAGATGATAATAAATAGGACGTTACTGGTAATAATTAAGAGCGCTGACAGAAGAAAATGCTTGATCTTCTCTTTGCCTGATTTGGAATGTCCTCATTACATACTTTAGTTTTACCTCAGGTTTTTGTTTGTTTGTTTGGTTTTTTTTATAAATGAGGTAATGAAAAATTAATGCATCTAGGATAGCCAAAGCACTTGAAGTTATTCCCGAATCTACGCCTTTTCCTCTGTGCAGCTCAGTGCATAAACATTACTTTCAGTGGGAAAAACTGCAAAATCAGGAGGTCACTAAGACTCCAAATACTTACAGTAAAGTAGAGATTAGTCATACCTGCTATGAAATTTTCATTTCTTCACTCAGCTGTAGTGAGAGTATGTTGTGCTACACTGGAGGCAGTGATATCTCTATTACATACTTGCAGAACTTTTTTAACACTTGAGCAAATAGCACTTGTACCTCACTTGGACACAAACCTGTATGTTAAACCTGTATGGTAACCTGCATGTTAAGGTTAAGCTTTGCCAGGTGATGTGACCTCTGAGGAAAAGCACCTGAATTCCACCTGAATCACTGGAGAGAGTGGCATGTCTTGGGAGCAAGCAAAAAGGAGACCCTGCCCATCTAGTTTAGGTGTTGTATACCCCTCTTCGCTGACTGCCTAGGGAACATAAGTGCTTCCATAGGAATACAGCCCAGTTACATTAGATAAGTCGTTACGGACTATGTAGGGAACCAGTAGGAACTGAAAGCATCTGTTTCACTCAGAGGTAGTCCGCATAGCCCTTTCTGGATGATAATGGAGCATGGATGATTCTTTTGAAACACAAGCTGGCAGCAGCAACAGCAATACTCCCACCTTTTGCAGGAGAGCTTTGTTAACCAGCTTGTCACTTAAGTAGGAGACCTGAGTTTTAGGTTGTCAGGACAAGCATCACAGAGGTGGTTTAGTCATTAGGATCCTTGGCACAGGCCTAATTACATGAGATACTTGGGGATCAGTGGAGTCTCTCATCTTCCTTCTCACTGAATATGGACCATTGTATAGAAAGGAGCATAGAAGTCACAGGATGGGAAGGAGAGTGGGTATGAAGAGCCTGAATCCTACTGAGCATGGACAGGACTGGGACTGTAGGCTCCATTCCCTAGAGCAACATTAGGCCAGAAACAGCTATGGATACTGAAATAGAGCTTTCACTATTCCCCTCTTGGAGCCACATGTGCAGATTTCTAGTATGGAGCCAGGATCCCTTTTTCTACCCAGTTTTTCAGCCTCATGATTCTTGCATTCCTGGTGTCAGAGTAGCCTTGCTTCCGTGGATGCTCATGCAGGAGACCCCAAGTCCTTATAGCTGGTTTATTCCTGGGATGGGGGAGATGCCGAATCAACCCTTCTGTCTGAGAAGGACCTACAACCAAAGTCCCTCCTTACCTGGGCAAATTACTTGACATAAGGCTGCAATAGAAGTTGCCAGTGCCACCACCGTCAAAACTCTGCCTGCCTTTTGTAAGCTTCTTCACAAGACAGAATATTCACAAGACAGAGGCAAAGTTTGGGACATTGCTCTGCCCATAGGTGGAAAATGGGCACCTGCCAGAAAGAGCATCTGTGAACGTATTCCTTGTGGTGGTAAGTGTCCAAAGAAGCTCCAGCATAACAGTGAAGGACCTCATGAATTCAGGGACGTGCTGGGTAAGACTGTTCATGGAACAGTGGGTGGGAATTCAGTCATGGACCTAGGAAGGTTTTTGGGTGCCTGCCTCCCAAATTAGGGTTTCAGCATGCCAGTTTCCACGCTTCTCCACATATTCACTTCCCAAACTGTATTTTCTCTGTTTAAATGAGCAAGCTTTAAGTGCTTTTTAATGTAGTAGTATTAAAGATGTTATTCCATTATCTACAGTATTCCTTTTCCCTATTTTACCTGTTTCTGCCCTTTCTGCCCTTTTGCCTATCAAAGGATGGATCTGGCTGTCCTTAGGTTTTGCGTCTCAGCCATAATTTCTGCCCCATTTAAGAGGTTCTTGTCACTTTCTGAATTGCAACGGCTTTGGAAATCATATAGAAGGAAGAGCATATTATCTCCTTTTTTTTTTTCTTTAAAAAAAAAGCAGCTGTGATTATTGTCCCTTATGCATTCTTTTCAAGCAGAGAAACAATGTGTGCTGTTAAAAAAGGAAAACAAACTGCAAAGATGTTTTTCCCTTCCCTTGCACCTCCAGTACATTCTGTAACCCAGTTACTGTAATTGTTTTTAAATTTTTTTAAACATGCATACTGTCAAGAGATTGTGGTAAAACAAGTGTAAGTAGTTCTCGTAAGTCCAGTGTGACCGCAAGGGATGAAAAAAGATGACAGAGCAAACAGAAAATCCCATGTTTTGTTTATCAACGTCTTTTTTTTTGCCTAATGGCAGATACTTGGAGAGAGGATCTGTTTACTTCAATGAAAGACTAGCTTAGGGTTTGCTGATTCCCAAGGCAAAAAGAAGGCATAGTTTCCAACTTGCAAGCTATTCAGTGTGTGTGATGAGCTAAAGTCATTTGTGGATTTGTATGTTGCATTTTGACGTGATTAAATGTTTTAAGTCTATTGATTTCATGCTGGGGATTAATGATGCTGAATGAAAGAGCATCAAAGAATAAAACGTGTTTACATGGCCGATTAAAATACCTTAGAAAAGATCCGGAGTACCTATTATTGGATAGGAATGAGATAAAAGCAGCGTAGGACCAATCATGCATTCTGCATCGAAAGGAAAATGAATTAACTTCTTTAGGCATAGAAAGAAGAAGAGTGAAGATTTGATAAGGATTGACTGTACCTTTCTGAATGCTTAACACTTGTGTTTGACTTGTTATTTTGGAAGAGGGGATTAAAGAGGTTTCATTATCAATTGCTGCAGATCTGTTTTACTGAATCAATCAAAGCATGATGCTTAGCTGCTCAGGATTAATGAGATGATCTTTTAACTGGGGAACTTGTTGGTGACAGCATGTTAATTAAGGACAAGACCCAAAGATACTCAGTACAACTGTGGACATGAGATACAGTAAAGATGGTGTTTGCTGCTTTGAATTTGCATACTTTTAGATCTGTTTGCTGTAGCATATTAACTCAAAAAAATATCATTATCTTAAAATGTTCATAGTACTAATTGGTTTGTATCTGCTCTCTGCAAATGTTCCTCATGGCTGTCTAGATTCATGGGTCATATCTAGATTTGCAGTTAGGTGTCACATTCTGTTTACAGAGGTGATAGTAGATGAAGATGGAAAAGACCTATTTGCTCGTTAAATCCATCCTGTTGAAAGAACGATACGGGCTCTTCCAATAGTATTAAACTGTTAGTACCCCTGACATTAGCCGGAATGCCAGGGAGAGAATTTATTTGTGCTGTATCTGTGGAGAGGGATGCCTTAATGATCAAGTTAGCATGTGAAATACTTGATGCACATGAAACACACTCTGCTGCACTAGGGAGAAGTTTAAACGTGGCTTCTAATACAGCTGAGTAAATACCTGACGAGACCAGCCCGTGCACACATTCGTTTTTTTCTCGGCTGACGCTCTGATCCGGATTAGCATATGTGAGATGAATTCAGCAGTCTGAAACAAACTACAACTCATTAGTCTCGGAAGGGGCTGAATGATTTATCCTGGGTTTGGGGCAGCAAAGGTGGGGGGGGGGTGTGACAATGTGAGGTTATTTTTTTTCCCCCCACTTCCAGTGCTTAATACAAGACCTGAAGCCCTTAGTTACAGAACAAAGTGCCTGAGCAGTAACCAAGCTTGTGCAAACCCAAGAGAAGAGTAATGACTGTTCCTTGCAAGCTTCCTGCCTCGGTGCAGGTGCAGGAATCAGAAGTGCCTGAATAATTCATGAGGTGCAAATTAGCCCCAGCTTGCTCCCACTGCTCGAATTTTGCTTCTGCTTGCCTACCTAGTTGCTGGAAAGAACAGAAATAAAGGAAGCTTGGGAAACTAGGGAGGGCAAGGCAAAAAGTGTTGCAGTTTCAAGGCCAGAGTCACAGAGACTGCTGAATGCTGGGTGTGTTTGAAGGCTCGGTTCTCATTGAGGAATTGGATTGTACATTGATTATTCATGAAGTGTTTTCTCAGGAAGAAGTTATCTCTGAGGACCCATTCCATTGCTCTTGGAGGAGGAAAAAACTTCCTTTTAAGAATTAGGTCTTTCCCGCTTTTATTGTTATTGTTTCTAAAAATTATTGGTTAAAAAAAAAAACCCTCTTAAAAGCTCATTTAAAGCCTGTTAAGCTATTTGAGAGAGTATGCATTTGCGGTGTCACTGAAGTCAAGGGTCCAGAGAAATTTGATGAGAAATTTTGGATGTTAAGATGGTTACTGCTTCAAGTAAACATGGATTCCACGAGCTTGTATGAAACTAGTTATATCTGGAAATGCAGTGTGCAATTAGCTTTTATTTTTATCATTTAAAAGGCAGCATTCCTATGTTTTAAATACTCTTAGTGATGGTTACCTTTTCTGTTGGGTTACGTAGCTGCTTGTCTGCCCAGAAGAACGAAATGAGAGGTTAGTGGTGCTTAATCCTTCTGCTGCTCAACATTGCGGCTCACAAATATCAAGCAAAAAGGTTTTGCGGAGCATGGTTGTTATGCGAGAGGGGAATTCCCGATGCGGATCTTTGAATGGTTCGTGTGTCACCGTGCAGTAGAGAGAGGAGCCGGTCTGGAAAAGGCAGCTGGTTTCTGACACCCACCTGAATATCATTTTGACATCTCTCACGTGGGAGATGGAAACATCCGACATCCCCAGCAGGAGCAGGAACAAGGTAGTTAGTTCTCCCTGTCGGCGGGTGTTCATATGGAGAAAAACTCTCCTAATGTTTTTGCTGTGCTGAATATGAAAAGAGAAGAACATCAAGAAAAAAAGCTTCTCTTTTAGTGATTTGGGGGTTTTTGTTGTTGTTGTTTTGGGGTGGGTTTTTTTTTAAGGTATACCCTTTCTTTCTCCATTCCCTTCCACCCCACTCCCTCTTGGACCTGGTGCGCAGCAGCGTGGTCACGTTGCCATCATCTGTTTTTGTATTTCCCTCATTTGGGTGGCTGGAATAGGAGCTGGCTCTCATTTCTAGCTGATTCTGTCATTTCCGCTAGGCCCCAGCTTGGGCGGGTGCCAAGACCAACAGGTGATCCTTGGAGCTGCAAAACAGCAGGAAGGAGGCTCTGCATGTAGGAGACAGTGCACCAGAGGGGCTGCCTGGCCCTGCTCCATCTTTCTGTATAATTAACGTCCCCCTCCCCAACCCGCCCC